>JAJOOH010005043.1:0-15179 GCA_029582605.1 Solanum gracilifrons
CGGACAGATCCAGACTTGGGCCCAAATTCTTTTTCCCTACTCATTTAACTGCTATTACGTGCTTATTTGTTAAAGATTAATATTAAGGTTTTAAAAATTCAAATCCCCAAAAGACACACATTCTGAATTAATCACTTAACTAAATTATTCGTCTTTTACTTCACTTAAATAATAAATAAATAAATTCACAAAATATTTCACTTAGACAATATTTCAATATTTTCCCTTTTCTTCTTTAAAAATAGTTCTAACTATAAAATAGTTCAATTTTTTGCAAGTTAAGTTAAGTCGAATAAAATTTAGCCAAAAATAGTTAATCGTCGGATAACCACATTAGTGGACATTCTAGGTGCTTTTAAAACCTTCCTAGAATGTTAATAAGAACCTCGAACCCTCCTTTTTAAGTTTTCATTAGATTTCTGTTTTAGTCTTTTGAAAATAATAGTTTTTCTTGATTTTTCTTAAAAATTAAGTGGCGACTCTTAAACCAGTCAATAATATTTTGAATAAAACAGAATGGCGACTTCCGCTGGGGATTTGAATGGTTCTAACCCTAAGATTAACTTATTTGGCTATTTGTTTTAAATTGCTTACTTGTTTTAATTCTTGTAAATTATAAATTGTGACATTCATGGCACCCGATTCCGCCAAACGGCAAATAGATTGCATTAGGAAAAAAGGCGGTTACGTGGCTTACCACGACTGTCCTTCAGAAAAAACACAAGTCAAATTTTTTGGAAGTGATAAACGAATAGTTGGCTTGTGGTCATCCAACGTCATTTATTAGACTTCACCCCGTTGTTTGTCCGACTCGGGTAACCGTTAATTCTCAACCAATTCTAGTCAACCTAGAGTAGAGCGAAACCAAATCTAAATCTAAGCATTAGCCTAAGACGGCTTAATACCCAAGGCGTATTAAGTCCATTAGTAAAACTGCCAAAAATCATGTCCAAGGTCCACGACCTAACGACATATCATATTATTTGACATTTGAAAGATGTATGTGTGGAAACCTAATTGTTGCCTATTTGGGGGAGAGAATCTTAACCGTGCTTTATTTTGTAGGTATGGATCGATTTCCCAAGTTCGACATGGCAGTAGAAGCCCCGGTTCTACTCAAAATGTGGTACAACGACCTCGCTGTGGTTCATAAAAGGGCCCTCAACAAATATATAGGAGCCCTAACAGAACTCATCAACATGGTGGGGTGGCCCGAGATTATTGAAGTACTCACAGACTATTGGGACAACGAAAAAATAGTGTTCAGATTTGGAACCATGGAGATCACCCCGACAATTGAGGAAATTCGGGACGGAATAGATACAGTCGGTACAGGGCTTGAAAGAAGAGTGAGAAAACAGGAACACATCTTAATCCCTAACAAGCCTACTCTCGAGGATATTATAAATTGGCTCGGATTAAGAAAGGATTATGCCTTTTAGGCCGATGGTTCTAGCGTTTCTTTCATGGATCTCTATGTTAGATTTGGGAATGCAACCTTTTATGCAAATTACAATCAAGAGTTCAGGGTTACCTTCAGAGAATGGGACGGGATCAGACCTTTGGCATTCACTATCGCGCTATTAGGCACTATGGTTTTTCCCCAAGGCCCGAGCCTCAGCATCAACACCCGAGTAATAATGCTTGCACACACTCTCTTCCACGGGCATTTGAACCAAGGGCAAGTGAAGTATTATCCTATCGCGCCTGTCATCCTGTCCGACATGTACCGTGCTTTGGGAAAATGCAAGGAAGGACATCGCTACTTCCAGGGTTGCAATCTCCTCCTCCAATGGTGGATACTGAGTCACTTAGTGAAGGGACACGGGACTCAAAAGCTACACACCCTCGATGATAATAATTCTCTCAAGGGTTTGAATGATATGTTGTTTTGGACAGATTTAGAAAATAGGAGAACTAGAGGAAGATGGGCTCAAATTTTCTCTGAGTTGAGAGAAGAAAATATCCAGTGGATGTTCGACCGCTTCATCTCGAAAGATGTCATAGTACGGGGTGACAGAAAACTAGTGCTTCCTTTACCAGGTATTCGAGGTATCCGACCATATGCGCCCATCCGAGTCCTGAGGCAGTTCGGAAGAAGACAAACTACACCACCAGAAGCATACTACCGTATCTATGTGTTCGACATTGGGGATGATAGAGTGCCTGATGCTTCAGAGATGCTAAGGGAATGGAAAAGAGCAGTGCGAATGAAAGACGACACCATTGCCGCGGACCGATTTAACGCTGGGTACGATGAAACCTACAAAGATTGGTTGAAGGGAAATATACAAGGTATCTCTTTCTCAGTTCCAAACATTTATCGCAGTGTAGAGGACAAAGAGTCCAAAACTTTGATAGAACTAAGAGAGGTAAGGAGAGAAGCCCAGGAAATGCACGAGGAATTTCTCCGAAAGCAAGAGGAGGATAAGTACGCCCTTGAGAGCGTAACTCAAGAATTAGAAAGCTTGAGAAGCGATTTGGGAGAGCTTAACTTATGGATTGGAGGTAAGAAAAGCGGAATGTGTCTCGAGGACTGGGAAGAGAAAGGCCGCCGGAGCGAAGGATACTTGTTAATGATTCAATATAGGCTTCAACATCTCTTGGCACAGAACAAGAGGAGCAGATCAGAGGCGGGGCCATCGGGAGCATCTTAGCGAATTTCGCCCCTGCGTGGGTTTTGCTATATGTACTTATTGTCATTCGCCCCTGCGTGGGCTTGGCTTTCTTGTATTTTGGTACTCTTTTCAAATGACCCTTGCGCGGGCCTTTTCTTTGTATTTTTTCATTTATTCCCTACTTCCCCTGCTTATTCTCGCTTCTTGAACATCATTTTATATGCGAAATTTGCTTTGGGGTAACAAAATGGTTTAATTCTACACATACATCTTTCAAATACGCTAGGCCTACCCTTGGCACAAAAAGGCACCCTACTTGTTTAGGACACGCGATATATGTTTGTATATTTTAAACTGCTTATGTGATATGTTGCTTTGAATGAGGACATTTTAACCCACTCCTTTCAAAATTTTCTGAAAATTTCTCCAATACCAAATACAAGTCACTACCAAATGTCCGACCAAAATTCCATGAGTCTTAAGTTTCCCAGCCAGAAATAAAATCCTACCACCAAATCCTAAAATATTACTCTATCATCTCAGGAAAGGTGAAATTGCTGCTAAGATGGAAAAGGGCAAGAATGTCGAAGTGAAAACAACTGAGGAGAGTCTAAAGATGAAACTACGTCGACTCAAACAAGAGATTCGAGAGATGGGAGAAAGAGGAATAGAAGTAGAATTAGCCACCGCAGCTGCGCAAGCCAAAAGTGCAGCACTGGACGTAGAGTTAGCGGCTAAGATGGCAAGATATGCTGTCATGAACGAGGAGACGGTTGCTATGCGGAAGGAATACGATGCCTTCAACAATGATATAACCATGAGGCTTCAAAAACTACATGGAAAATACTCTTTCTTCAACCAAGAGGCCACCAACAGTGGTCCTGAAGGCACTGGACCTGAATCTGTTGAAGAGGAACTTGAGGAGGAAATTGTCTATAGACCTCCTTTCAAGGGACGGTGGAAAGAAGAGAATGAGGAAACCGCCCCCGAAGCATATGAGTTTGCCCCCCGTGGCTAATACGGCAGTCAGAAGAAGAGCTCCGTTGAAGGCACCATCTATCTTTTAGGAGTTTTATTATCTGTTTTTCACTTTCCTTGTAATCACCAGAAATGAATGAATGAAAATGAAATTTCCTTTATATTCGAACTACGTAGGGCCTGAATTCTCCTTTGGAGATACGTAGGCAGCCTTTCAAGGCCCGGCCCCTATCTTTTTCAAATTTTCTTTCCCCCTCTTTCATTCTACAAGGAAACATTGAGTTCAGATCAACAGTTTCCAGAATATGCAGCAAGAAGACCTTAGTTCAACGCAATTTAACCTTTCTGAGTCACTAGCCCCAAAATAAAATGAGCAAATTCCTGCTTGTTCAAAGAATTTGTCCCCATCACTCGTGGGTTAACATGTTCTCAAACGAAGCAACTCATATGTGTTTATCTGCTTTCTATGTGATATCTTGCATCATTCATCCAGAACTAATACTAACAGATTTGCCTCTGAGTTGTTTTTCTCTACAGGTCGTTAGAACTGATCTGTGTTGATACACTGGCCGACCATCCTTATTTTACTAGATCAAAAGGGCCTACAGATTCCTTTCACGGCCAAAGTTCCCAAAGAGGAAAAGCAGCAATGGGTGATAACAACGAAGAAATCGACCTTACTGATGTCGTGGTAGCTCAGCCCGTCCTTGCCGATCAGAATGAACTGATCTTGCAGTTGATGCAACAAATTGCTGAGATGAGGGTCGAGATGCAGAGAAGACAAGATTTGCCCCCTCCGATTTTTGCTGTCAACGCTCAACCAGACGGAAGACCTCCGGCTCAAATTCCCCCTCCTAACGTGGAACAAGCTCAAAAATCACCGTCAAGTCCTGCTCGCAATCCCTCCATCATTGACTTTACCACCCAAAACCCCCACTACGCCTCAGTTTCTTACCAAACACCACCCCCTCCTCAAAATACCAACCCCCAAGCACCACTCCCTTCCTCCAATGCAAACCACCAAACTGGTTTACCCCCTCAAAGCCAAAATGTTAATCGCCCGCACATTTCCCTCCATTACCAAAATCAACATACCAACCCCCAGACTTTCCCTCAAAATTACCAAGCCACTCAAAATGCCCAAAGTCCCTCCATTGCTCCACCACTTCCACAAAAAACCACCTTCCAAATACCCGTCCCCAACGAGCATGACGCCCATGGTTCGGAGCTCGACCACTATGAAGAGAGGGAGAGAGAGTGGAGGTCAAAAGAAGAGACCGCCAAGATAGATATGAAGGAGGAAATTAAAAAGGCCATGAAGGAGTTGAACTGCATTCCTGAGGTCGCCGGTTTGAGTTACGAAGACCTGTGCATTCATCCGAATTTGGACCTCCCGGAAGGGTTCAAGGTGCCAAAATTCGACATCTTCGGAGGAACGGGGAACCCCTTAGCACACTTGAGGGCTTACGATGACCAACTCGTGGGAGTTGGGAGAGACGAAGCTTTGTTAATGCGGCTTTTTAGTCGAAGTCTGAGCGGAGAGGCTCTAGAGTGGTTTACGTCTCATGAAACGAGACAGTGGTCTAGCTGGAACGCTTTGGCTAAGGACTTCATCGAACGATTCGCCTACAATGTGGAGATCGTTCCTGATCGCTACTCCTTGGAGAAGATGAAGCAGAAGTCGACCGAAAGTTACAGAGAATTCGCATATAGGTGGCGAAAGGAGGCGGCTAGAGTTAGACCTCCTATGTCAGAAAAGGAAATTGTCGAAGTGTTTGTGCGGGTGCAAGAGCCCGAGTACTATGACAGAATCATGTTGCTCGTTGGAGCAAAATTTGCTGAGATAGTCAAGATATGTGAGACTATCGAAGATGGATTGAGAATCGGGAAGATTGCCCGTGTTGCTGCCTCGCCCGGATCTTCGGGCTTGTTGAAGAAGAAAAGAGAGGATGTGTCCTCTATCTCTTACGAGAGGAAGAAGACCCCAAGGAAATCCTTATCATACCAAGGTCGTTCTCGACCTTCACAGAGTTCATACCCAACTTGTTATGCACATGCTGATCACCAGAATACCCCTCCACCCAGTTACCAAAATACCCCTCCTCCCAGTTATCAAAATACTCCCTCTCCTACTTACCAAACTCCCCCTACTATCTACCAAACGCCCCCTCCAGTTTACCAGACTCCATCTCATCACTACCGAAATGCCGCCTCCAACTGTGCCAACATTCAGACAAATTACCAAACGCCTTCCCCAACGTACCAAACCCCTGATCCACTTTACCAAAATACCCCATCGAACTACCAAGCTCCACAACCAAACTACCAAACCAACTCATATCCCAGATATCAAGCCCCCCGTCCAAATGCTCCAAATTATCGTCAAATGCCTCCGCCTCAACAAGGCAATTACGATGCCTCCCGTCCCAGATTTGAGAAGAAGCCTGCTAGAATTTTCACTCCTCTTATTGAAAGCCGAACAAAGCTGTTCGAGCGATTAACCGCGGTAGGATATATTCATCCAGCGGGTCCCAAGCCGGTTGACACTAGCTCAAAATTTTACAGACCTGATCAGAGGTGTGCGTATCACTCCAACAGTGTTGGACATGACACTGAGGATTGTATCAACCTGAAGCATAAGATCCAAGACCTAATTGACCAGAATGTGGTTTCTCTACAGACAGTCGCGCCAAATGTCAATAGTAATCCTTTGCCAAATCATGGAGGCGCCACTATCAATATGATAGAGACAGATGATGACTGGTGCGTGACGAAGGCAATAGTTCCGATTGCTTCTGATGAACTGGAAAGGGCTGTAGCTTCGTTGAGCATCAGAGAGAAGAAAGAGTCTGTGATTCTGACACCCGAGAAGGCTGTTGCCTTGGCGCCACGAGAAACTCTTACCCAACCAAAGTTTGTGATTGAAACGGCTGTTACCCAGGGTATGACCAGATCCGGCAGGTGCTACACACCGGATGAGTTGGCTCAAGGAGGGCAGAAGAAGGACCAAACAAAAAGGCCGATCAGTGAAGCCGAGGCAGAAGAGTTCTGGAGGAAAATGCAGCCGAAAGATTATTCAATTGTGAAGCATTTGGAGAAGACACCAGCTCAGATTTCTGTATGGGCTTTGTTGATGAGTTCGCAACTGCATAGGCAAGCGTTGATGAAAGCTTTGGATGATACTTATGTGCCGGTGGGTACTAATAGTGACAATTTAGCAGCCATGATAAATCAGGTCATCCGGGGACACCGAATCAGCTTTTGCGACGAAGAGCTGCCCTTTGAAGGGAGGATGCACAACAAAGCTCTGCACGTCACCATCAAATGTCGGGACAAAGTTATAAATCGTGTTTTGGTCGACGATGGGTCCGGTCTCAACATATGTCCTCTTTCGACTCTCAAGCAACTGATATTCGACTTGGGAAAGGTTCAACAAAACCAGGTCAATGTGAGAGCTTTTGATGGAGTGCAGAGAGACACGATAGGGGCAGTGAACTTGGATATTCAGGTAGGTCCTGCGGAATTCAACGTCGAGTTCCAGGTGTTGGATATCAACACCAGTTACAACCTGCTTCTGGGAAGACCGTTCATTCATATGGTTGGGGCTGTGCCGTCTACCCTTCACCAACTAATGAAGTTTGTTTGGAAGGACCAGGAATCGGTCATTTATGGTGAAGGGATTCATTCCAATGGGTATGCACCGATAGCTGATGATGTATCTCGAGGTTGTGATTTCTACACGGTGGAGCTGGTAAATGCCACCGATGATGACTTGGCTCCACAACCTCCTATGCCTGCCGTGTACAAGATGATTGCTACCATCATGCTCCAGAATGGTTTCGAACCAGGTTTCGGGCTGGGAAAGCGCTTTCAAGGAATTGTCGAGCCAGTCCAAATTCCTACCAAAGGAGCAAAGTTTGGTTTGGGGTATGTCCCCACGGATGCTGATGAAGCAGAGGCGAAGAACAAGAATATTGATCAAGCATTGGCCAGGCCAATTCCTCATCTGTACCAGTCATTTCCGGTACGAGAAAATGTCAACGATGGTGGTCTCGGGGAAGGAATCTGTGGCTTTTTTGAGGAGATTGATGCGGTCATCGATGGAGAGGCTGGGACATCAGGCATCCGTGATGCAGAACCTGATGAGCAATTGCAGAACTGGACCTCCACACCACTCCTGATTTCCCGCTCATCTGGGTAGAAAAGACATGCATTTTATTTGTTTTAAAATCGGTGGTAGCCGGAAGAGGCCCGAGACCCACCCTTTATGCAATTGTTATTTGTTTGAAGCTTTTAAATTCCCTTGTGATGTTTAAAAAGGCAAATGGCCCTCGGCCATGGCCAAAGTTTATGCTTGTCTTTCAATTTATATGAAAAGCTTTTTTTACCGAAATTTATTTATTTACTTATATTTTATATTTTACTTTCCTAACTTTGTTCGTTTATGATTTCAGTAATATTAATTTAAAACCTGCCAATGTCATGTCATGTCATGAACCGAGTGAACAAAATGAGGCAGGTGATGATGAGTGTGAGGAATATGAAGAAGAAAATGAGGTACCCGAACATGTTGCTGAGGAGTTTCGACAGTTTGAGAATCAACACAAGCCGAATTTAGAAGAAACCGAAACTGTGAATCTCGGAGATGAAGAATGTGTCAAAGAAGTCAGAATCAGTGTCCACCTGACTGAAGCCCAAAGAAGAGACCTGGTTCGTTTGCTTAGGGAATATATCGACGTATTTGCCTGGTCTTATAAAGACATGCCAGGACTGAGTACAAATATGGTGTCCCACAAGTTGCCGATCAATCCAGATTTCAGTCCAGTAAAACAAAAGACTCGAAAATTCAAGCCTGAGTTGAGTTTGAAGATCAAAGAGGAGATTACAAAGCAGATCGAGTCTCAGGTAGTGGAAGTGACACAATATCCGACTTGGTTAGCCAATGTTGTTCCGGTTGCCAAGAAAGACGGAAAGATCAGAATTTGTGTTGACTACAGAGATCTCAACAAAGCTAGCCCGAAAGATAATTTTCCGTTGCCAAACATTCACATCCTCATTGATAACTGTGCTAAGCATGAGATGCAGTCATTTGTGGATTGTTATGCGAGTTATCACCAGATCCTGATGGACGAAGATGATGCAGAAAAGACAGCTTTCATCACGCCCTGGGGCGTATATCATTATCGAGTGATGCCTTTTGGTCTGAAGAATGCCGGTGCTACTTATATGAGAGCCATGACAACCATTTTTCATGACATGATTCACAAGGAGATCGAGGTGTATGTAGATGACGTCATAATCAAGTCCCGCGAGAGTTCGGATCACTTGACTCACTTGAGGAAATTCTTTGATCGTCTACGCCGATACAATTTGAAGTTAAATCCCGCCAAATGTGCTTTTGGAGTGCCAGCTGGCAAGTTGTTGGGATTTATAGTCAGCAGGAGGGGCATTGAGCTTGACCCTTCCAAGATCAAGGCGATCCAGGAATTACCTCCTCCGAAGACCAAGAAAGAGGTGATGAGTTTTTTAGGAAGGTTGAACTACATCAGCCGATTCATAGCTCAATCCACCGTGGTGTGTGAACCCATTTTTAAGTTATTGAAAAAAGATGCCTCGACCAAGTGGACCGGAGAATGTCAAACTGCTTTTGATGCCATCAAGAACTATTTGTCCAATCCACCGGTGTTGGTCCCTCCGCGAGAAGGGAGTCCATTATTGCTATATTTGTCTGTCTCAGATAATGCATTGGGATGCGTGCTTGGTCAACATGACGAAACTGGGAAGAAAGAGCGAGCCATCTATTACTTGAGCAAAAAGTTCACTCCATATGAGGCTCGTTACACTCTTTTGGAGAGAACATATTGTGCTTTGACTTGGATCGCTCAAAAGTTGAGACATTATTTGTCTTGTTATACCACATACCTTATTTCCAGGATGGATCCGTTGAAGTATATTTTCCAGAAAGCAATGCCGACCGGGAAGTTGGCTAAATGGCAAATGCTTTTGAGTGAATTTGACATTGTGTATGTGACTCAGAAGGCAATAAAAGCACAAGCCTTGGCTGATCATCTTGCGGAGAATCCAGTTGATGAGGAGTACGAACCACTTAAGACTTATTTTCCCGACGAGGAAGTTTCGTTTGTTGGTGAAGATATTTCTGAGGCATACCCTGGCTGAAGAGTATTCTTTGATGGAGCAGCGAATCACCAAGGGAAAGGTATCGGAGCGGTCTTAGTATCAGAATTCGGTCAGCATTATCCTATGGCGGCTAAACTCCGATTTAATTGCACAAACAATATGGCTGAGTATGAAGCTTGCATCCTCGGTCTGAAGATGGCAATTGATATGAACGTTCATGAGCTGTTGGTTATTGGAGATTCAGATTTGCTAATTCATCAAGTTCAAGGTGAATGGGCTGTAAGGAATCCAAAGATCACACCGTATGCGCAGTATATACAGAAGTTGTGCAAAAGATTTCGCAAGATTGAGTTCAGACACACTCCCAGGACGCATAATGAGTTGGCTGATGCCCTTACCACCATCGCCTCAATGATCAAACATCCAGATACAAGTTATATTGATCCAGTGGATATAGAGGTAAACGAGCAGCCTGTCCATTGTTCACATGTTGAAGCGGAACCAGATGGTTTGCCTTGGTATTTTGACATCAAGAAATATTTAGAGGACGGGACTTATCCTGAGAATGCAACGTTCAACCAGAAGAAGTCGATACGCCGTATGGCCCTCAATTTCTTCGCAAGCGGGGAAATCCTTTACAGGAGGACTCCAGATTTAGGCCTTCTCAGATGCGTTGATGCTAATGAAGCTGCAAGGCTTCTAGACCAGATACATGCCGGAATTTGTGGTACTCACATGAATGGGCTCACATTGGCAAGAAAGATCCTCCGAGCCGGTTATTTTTGGATGACTATGGAGCATGATTGTTGCAAGTTTGTGCAGAAGTGTCATAAATGCCAAGTGCATGGAGATTTGATTCGAGTGCCACCTCACGAACTTAATGCTATGAATTCACCTTGGCCATTTGTAGCTTGGGGCATGGATGTCATTGGTCCGATAGAGCCAGCCGCCTCTAACGGACACAGATTCATTTTGGTTGCTATTGACTACTTCACCAAGTGGGTGGAAGCAGCTTCGTATAAGTCGGTGACCAAGAAGGTTGTGACTGATTTTGTTCCCAACAATTTGATATGTAGGTTTGGAGTGCCAGAATCCATCATTACTGATAATGGAGCGAATCTCAACAGTCACCTGATGAGAGAGATATGTGAACAATTCAAGATTACTCACCGAAACTCAACCGCTTATCGTCCTCAAATGAATGGAGCTGTAGAAGCCGCCAACAAGAACATAAAGAAGATTCTGAGGAAAATGATTGATAATCGCAGAGGTTGGCATGAAATGCTACCGTATGCTTTGTTAGGTTATCGAACGACTGTCAGAACATCAGTTGGAGCTACTCCATATTTGCTAGTATATGGAACAGAGGCAGTCATACCTGCCGAAGTCGAAATACCTTCCTTGAGAATCATCCAAGAAGCTGAATTGGACGATGCTGAATGGGTCCGGAAACGGATAGATCAGTTAACATTAATTGATGAGAAGAGAATGGTTGCTGTTTGTCATGGACAACTGTATCGACAGAGAATGATTCGTGCTTTCCACAAGAAAGTAAGAGCCAGGATATTTGAAATCGGCCAGTTGGTTCTCAAACGCATTTTCCCCCATCAGGATGAGTACAAAGGGAAATTTGCACCAAATTGGCAAGGACCCTACATGGTTCGCAAAGTATTATCTGGAGGTGCCTTAGTCCTGTCGGAGATGGATGGCACCGAATGGCCAAAACCGATCAACTCAGACGCTGTCAAGAGATACTATGTGTGAAGCTTCAGTTTGTATGTCCGTTATTTCTTTGTAATCGTAATATTTGCTTGTAATTGCATTTTTCAGAATCTATCACTATGTAATGAACTACGTTTGACCTGAATTCTCAAAAATGAGATACGTAGGCGGCCTATGTCGGCCTCGGTCACTCTTTTATTCCTTTTTAGTTTTTCCTTGTATTTGAACTACGTTCGACCTGAATTCTCAAGAATGAGATACGTAGGCAGCCCATGTCGGCCTCGGTCGGGTTTCTTTGTTTTTTTTCTTATTTTTGTTAACCCTTGAGGGGGAACTACGTTTGACCTGATTCATGCCTCAACGGGATACGTAGGCGCCACAAGGGCTCGGTCATATTTCCCGTAAGATTTCTATTTCTCTTTACAATAGAAACTGGGACAAAATCTTTGAGAGGGACTCAAAAATTCTCAAGAAAGAGATCTCTCCAACAAAGTCGAGACTGAAGCTACTTTGAAACTTGCAACTGGGACAAAATTTTTGAGAAGATCTCAAAAATTCCATGATTTGCTCACCGATGGTTAAAGATAAGCCAAGACAGTTAACTGGGACAGAAAATTTTGAGAATGACCTCGAAAATTTCAATAAGGTTCATCTGAAGTCTAGAACAACTTTGGACACGCCCCAACAAGTAATCAAATAGATCTTGAGACATCACCTCCAAATAAGGTTCATTAAGTTTGACATGACATGACACTCGGCAGTGACTTTACCCAAACATTAGTTTTGAAAATCTATTTTTTTTCCTTAAAGAACTTTTCCCTCACCTTTTAATTATTTTTGCTTAAAAATATTTCGTCTTGTCTATCAAGAGCAGGAGATCGGATAAATCAACCGGAGATAGCAAGACAAGAAGCAGACAACTGAAGAGATCGACACAGATCAGTTCATTTCTTAAACTAACCATTTTCTGTGGATACAGGAAATATTTACGCTTCTTATATCAAGAATTAGGGATATGAGTAGCATTGCTTTATTCAAATTCTCAGCAAGGCAAGGTTCATAATGAACATGCAATCATGTTCGGAGATGGGACAAATGAAAACCTTAAACCGAGAAATATTATTATTTTCCAGCAACTAAAGATACCTGGAAGACATTTATTTGCATTATATTATCAGATATGATAATATTCTTACCCTGAAGGTTATTTATATTGTATTGTCAAATGAGACAATACCACTACCCAGAGAGTCATTTATATCGTATTGTCAAATGAGATGATACCACTACTCCGAGGGTCATTTTTATTTATATTGTCGATTGAGACGATATCACTATCCGGAGAGTCATTTATATCGTATTGTCTAACGATATAATACCACTACTCCGAGGGTCATTTTTATTTATATTGTCGATTGAGACGATACCGCCATCCAAGATATACCCAGAAGATCACTTATGTTGCTGGGTGAAGCATTATCTTCGTTCGGTATCGGGAATGGTATCATCAGAAAAGAAGATTCATGCATCGTGGGAGAATGAATTAATGCATCGCGAGAAAGATTCATGCATTGCGAGAGAATGAATTCATGCATCGCGAGAAAGATTCATGCATTGCAAGAGAAGGGTCCATGCATCGCGGGAAGGAGATTCACTCACAGCAAGAGAAGATTCATGCATCGAGAGAAGAAATCATGCATTGCAAGAGAAGAAATCATACATTGCAAGAGAAAGAAGTCATGCATCGCGAGAAAGAGATTCATGCGTAGCAAGAAGAAGAAACCATGCATAACAAGAGGAAATTCATGCATAGCAAGAGAAGGTTCATACATCGAGAGAAAAATATCGTGCATTACAAGAGAAAGAATTCACGCATCGCGAGAAAATAGATTCATGCATTGCAAGAGAAGATCCATGCATCGCGGAAAAAGATTCATACATTGCAAGAGAAGGAAAATCATGCATTGCAAAAGAAAAAGATTCATGCATCGCGAGAAAAGAGATTCATGCATTGCAAGAGAAAATTCATGCGTCGCCCGAAAAAGATTCATGCATCGCGAGAAAAAAGATTCATGCATTGCAAGAGAAGATTCATGCATTGCGAGGAAAAGATTCATACATTGCAAGAGAAGATCCATGCATCGCGGAAAAGATTCATGCATTGCGAGGAAAAGATTCATGCATTGCAAGAGAAGATCCATGCATCGCGAAAAAGATTCATGCATTGCGAGAAAAAGATTCATGCATTGCAAGAGAAGATCCAGGCATCGCAAAGGAAAAGAGTCACGCATCGCAAGAGAATGAGTCTTACATTGCAAGAGAAAGATGTACCCATCACAAGAAGATCAACATCGACTACATTATTTTCTTTGCAACAACAACATCAAGAGAATTATCAACATATTACATCAGTCTGTTTTATTACTTTAACGTCAAAAGAAGAGTACATTGAAGATTATATCGCAAATATGAGACATAAGCTTTATTTGCTTTGCGTCAAACTCGAGGGAGTTGACGCCAAATGTCCAAGGAGAGCAATTAAGTGTCAACATGGTAAAAGGCACTATCCCTCCAGTTGAATTGCATTTTTATGCTAATGAGTTTTATCTCAGTCTTTGTCGAGAGCATCCAAGAGGATGAATTCTCAAAACAAACCACAGGTGCGGACGACATCAATTAGGATGCAGCACAACGTGGAACTTTTTCTTAGTAGCGAACTGGGACATAGTCCAAAGAGGAGTGCCAAACTCTTAGGACGCGAGCAAAGGAGCGACTTCCACCACAATCAAACCACACCCCTATCAGAAGGCATGTGGGTTTTCCTTTAGGTTTCCTGGTTTCAGTTTCGCATCCGGAAACTTTTGGTCTCTACCGGAAGCAACTTTTCAATCTGAGTGACGATGCACCAAGAGCTTTGGAAATTATGTCCGTGTAAGTTCTTAATTATGGGTGTGAAGTGCACCACATTCATGACTAAGAGGTTGCAAGCCTCTTTTTCATACTCGACTTACTTTATCGCTCTTCCAGAACTAAAGGTAATCTAACATAATAGATTCCCTTTTCAACCGATTGAGTCGAACTACAAGTGGCCTGAATTATCATATAACCTGAGATATGTAGGAAAACCATTTCCGGGGTTCGGCCATAACTTCTAAGTCCGCACCAAAATCCCTTTTAGAAAAGATGAAGATGTGGTCGGTCAAAATTGGATGAGTCAAATTCATTTTCCTCGAATTTCTTGCATCAACTCAAGTAAAATGAGGGACAGTTGTTGACACCCAATTTTGACCCTTCCCGATAATAATTAATTTTTGAGCTTCTCAATTTCCAAACGATTTAAAATAATTAGTTTCATAAAATTTGAATATTTCTCGAGGTTACTTTAAGTAAGTCTAGTCGGTTTTATAGTCTTTCTATAATTATATGTGTAATTAGTGTTTCTCAAAATACTCAAAATCGTCTCAAGAAGAGTTTGTTTTAATTAAATATTCAATTAAATTAATTTGGTTTAAAGTATACTTATAAGTTATTTAGTTTATTAGTTTAAGTATTCTTATTTTATGTTATTTTGTCTTATTTAATTTTGTTGATTTGAAAAGCACATCTTATTTAAGTTGCGTTATTTAAAGTTATGGCTATAGTTTTAAGTTAATTAGTTTATAATCGAATTAATTATTTTATTTCGTTAACATTAAGAAGTTCATTAATTAATTTTTATTAATT
>JAJOOH010005044.1:0-10646 GCA_029582605.1 Solanum gracilifrons
AACTTGATATTCCAGTGTCACGACCCAAAGGATACCCTATGCGTAACATGGTGTATAGGACCCCGAGAGGCCCTACACAAGTCACTTAACATACATCATACAAGATAATAGAAAATTAAGAGAGTTTAAAAGAAAATTTCAAGATATAAGAGTTTTATAAAAACGAAGCAGAAGGCTAGCATAGTCTCAAAGTCATCTAGTATATCAAGAGTGATGAGGACATAACCCGTACAACACATAATGTACTGAAAAGTAAAGAACATGTGAAATAAAGACTCGGTCCTAGGAACATGAGGACTCATGTCACTCCCCGAGCCTACACCCTAGGCGGGACTAGCACTCAAGAACCATTGTTGACCCTAAGTGAACCCTTGGCCTGGCTAGACTTTCAGAGGATGACTTACTCAACAGAAAATCTACTTACATACAATCTTAATAAACTGTCTAAATAGATAAAGTAAGAATGTTTAGAAATAACATTCAACTAAGCCGAAGTGGCAACTCAAGTCTTATAGCAAAAATAACCGAAATGCAAGACTAAAGAACTATAGCTATATGTCCATAAAGCCTATAAATACTAAGAGGGATGTCAGGACAAGACCCCCAATCATCCTAACAACTGCAATAAACAAAGCAATAACACAAAACATAACCAAAGGGATCCTCAAGCAAGGAAGATCACCAACAGACTCTGAGTGCTCGACTAGATCAGCGAGGGGCTGGATACTGATCCTGATTACATGTATCTGCATCATAAGATGATGCAGGCCAAATGGCATTAGTACATTGAATGTACGAGCATGCGAGGGGAAAACTAAACTTGACATAAGCTTGAACTGGATTTTGAAAGAAACACTTACCTCAGTTTTACTCAATTCAATGCATAAATAAACAATAGTAAAGATACAGTTTATATAAAGCATTTAAAACAATAAGTAGCAACTCAATGTGTTAAAGAAATACAACAACAACTCAATTTATATATAAAGTAATATGATTTTGTGGGAGTTTCTCTAATCGACAACAATCACTATGAGTTAATGTGACGATACAACATCTCGCACACACTGCCAGAACTGTCCTATAACTTGTCGAGATATAGAATGCCTTAACTAAGTGGATCCACTAGTCTATGCTAAAAAGCACTAAGAAATCATCTTTAAAGTATAACCCTTTCTACCCACGTTGGCTACATGGTTTATGGAGACTTGAGTTATCTGAACTCGTCCCCAGATCGATGCTCAATACTACTTCCAAAATACTCAGCTCATATGTTTAAAACGAAATCTATTTCTGTGGTTTGAGATAATTACTCAAAAACTAGCTCAAAGACTATCTTGGAAATCGGTGTTTCCTCTCTTGTTTAAATGTGAAAACATTTACTCTTTGAAAATACATAGTCCCGCTATACTCTTTTGAAGAAATGAACTTCAATCTTTACTCATACTCAACACAAAACTCAAGTCTTAAAACAAGATTAAAACATTTGTAAAAGACTTTTGGAAGACTCTATGAACCTCTCTTGACTTGACTCTTAACTTCCCTTGAACTGAATTATGGATTCAAGGCTCATGATCTCATGTTATGGATGATTTAATGTTGTTTAGATGTTAGAATGTAGAAACCAACTAAAAAACATAGGTACGTTTAAAGGGAACACGAATAGAAAGAAGTGGGAAAGGGTAGAAGACCTGGAGTCCCTGGCGCTCTGAGTAGCGCCGGGCGCCAGAGCCAAAACTTCAAAGTCTGGGTTGGGGCGCGGCGCCCCAGAGCCCAAACTTCAGACACTGAAGTGGGGCGCTCTGAGTGACGCGGCGCCCCATTCATTTCTCCAGATTTTTGACGAATTTTCTTGGTCGTTTTTCAACTCTAAACCCTCTAGATTCGAATGGTTCTTTCCCCCAAACACATAGATTCGAATACATAACCAAAATATGCAAGAATCTACTCAAAGCGACATCTAATTTCATAAATTTAAACCAAGAACTTCTCAACAACTTCAACAATCAAGAACTCAATTTCTATACTTTCAAAACATAATTTTTGCTGCATAAAATCATGATTGGAGTGTGGGTAAACTAACCCAACACTATGTGATCTCACATACCTCGTAGGGATCAACCCTTGGTGAAATCCACAAGCGTAAACTCAAGAATGACGAAATTTGGCTCTTTCTTCTATTTTCTCCTCTTGCGTTCTTTCTCTAAAAACCCTAGTGTGAAATCTTTGAGTGCGTAAACTGACCCAATTCAGTTTAGACCCCTAAGTAATTACCAAAAACGAAATAATTTATTTGGGTAGTGAAAAGACCATAATACCCTTCTAAAATCCGGTTTTGACTTTCCTTATCTAGACAACCCAACTTCAAATAAGCATATCTCTCATACGAACTCAAAATTGATCAAACTCGGTGGCGTCGAAAATATAATTCAAAGATCTTTTATAAGGTATCTTGTATCACACCTAAATAATCCTGATATAGGATTTATGGTCGTTTGAAGTTGATCCAAAACTCATACTTAGCTTAACTTTGTCAAACTTTCAAAATTCGATTATTTCCAAAAACGGTTTCTTTCTAATTCTAAGTCTTTCTAGCAGTGGGATGTTACAATATTTCCTCCTTGGGAAAAATTCTTCCTCGAATGAGATTACTCTTAGTAGGCTAAGGCGTAACATCTAACACCTAGCTCAAACACCCAACAAGCAAAATGTAAATACAACATGCCAACTTAAAATAAAAGCAAAGAAAAGGATTTGTACCTTGATTTGGAACTTCTCCGGATTCGAAGAGATGTTGATATCTCTTCTTCATATCCTCCTCAGCTTCCCTAGTAGCTTCCTCAACAGATTGATTTCTCCGCAGAACCTTAATTGATGCTACTTCTTTCGTCCTCAACTTGCGAACTTGGCGATCTAAAATCTGAACAGAATCTCTTCATAAGACAAGTTATCCTTGATACCAATATCTTCAGTAGGTATGATAAGTGAAGGATTGCCCATGCACTTCGTCAACATAGAGATGTGGAACACTGGATGAACTGTTGCTAACTCTTATGGTAGCCCCAACTCATAATCTACATTACCAATCCTTTTGGATATTCTGTAAGGGTCAATATATCGGGGACTAAACTTCCTCTTCCTACCAAATCTCATAACACCCTTCATGGGTGAAACTTTCAAGTATATCCAATCATCTACTTCAAACTCTAACTCTCTTCTCCTAACATCAGTGTAGGATTTCTAACAACTCTGCGTTGTTTTCAACCTCTCTTGTATAACTTCTGCCTTCTCCATAGCTTGATGAACTAAGTCTGGTCCTATCAACCCAGCTTCACCCACCTCAAACCATCTAATAGGGGATCTGAATCACCTCCCATAAAGAGCTTTATAAGGAGCCATTTGGATGCTAGAGTGTTAACTATTGTTATACGCAAACTCAATGAGGAGTAGGTGATCATCCCAATCACCCTTGAAATCAATCACGCAGGCCCTCAACATATCCTCCAAGGTCTAAATAGTGCGCTCTGCTTGACCATCTGTCTGAGGATGAAAAGCAGTACTCAAGTTCACCTTTGAACCCAAGCCTTTCTGGAATGACTTCCAAAACTATACAGTAAATTGGGCACCTCTATCTAAAATAATCGAAACTTGAACCCCATGAAATCTAACTACCTTTTGAAGATACAACTTGTCATTATCCTCTATTGAATGGGTAGTCTTTACCGGCAAAAAGTGGGTTGATTTTGTCATTCTATCAACAATCACCCAAATAGAATCATGTTGCCTGATAGATCGTGGCAAGCCAGTAATGAAATCCATATTGATCATCTCCCACTTCCATTCCAGAAGTTCTATATTTTGGGCCATACCACCGGGCCTTTGGTGCTCTACTTTAACTTGTAGACAATTCGGGCATTTAGCAACGAACTCAACAATACCTTTCTTCATATTATTCCACCAATACACTTCTCTCAAATCATGATACATCTTTGTGGAACCGGATAGATAGAATATCTGGATTTATGAGCTTCCTCCATGATCCTCTCTTGGAGTTCATCCACCCTTGGTACACACAATATACCTTCATATCTCAATACACCATCTCCCCCTTGTTCAAAAGCCATTACTTTTTGCTTATGAACATTTCCCTTCAATTCAAGCAAAATAGGATTTTGGTCTTGCTTTTCTTTCACTTCTGACACTAATGATGATTCATCCCCATTCATCACCACTACTCCTCTTTTTGTACTGGAATCCATTAGGCAAACTCCCAATCATGCAAGTTTGTGCACATCTTTCGCTAATTCTCTCTTTTCTTCCTCAACTTGGGTGGTACTACCCATAGACAACTTGCTCAACGCATCAGCAACAACATTAGCCATACCTGGGTGATAGAGCATACTCATGTCATAATCATTGAGTAACTCTAACCACCTCCTATGTCTGAGATTAAGCTCTTTCTAACTAAACACTTACTGAAGACTCTTGTGATCGGTGAACACATCCACATAAACACCATAAAGATAATGACGCCATATTTTCAAAGCAAATACTATGGCAGTGAACTCTAGATCATGGGTTGGGTAATTCTTCTCGTGAACTTTCAGTTGTCTGAAGGCATAAGCTATAACTTTACTATTTCACATTAGCACACAAACCAAACCAACTCTGGACGCATCACAATATACCACAAAGCCTTGTGTACCCTCTGAAAAGGTCAATATTGGGGAAATAGTCAAAAAGTTTTTCTCACAAGCTTCAGACCATTGAACTTCACTATTTTCTGAGTCAACTTGGTCAAAGGGAACGAAATAGACTAGAACCCCTCTATGAACCTTCTATAATATCCAGCCAACCCCAAGAAACTCCTAATATCAGTTGGAGATGTGAGTCTAGGCCAATTCTGCACTTTCTCTATTTTCTGAGTATCAACTCGAATCCCATCACCAGAAACAATATGGCCTAAGAATGCCACAGACTAAATCCAAAACTCACACTTAGAAAATTTAGCATACAACTCCTTATCTCTGAGAGTTTGGAGAACTATTCTAAGATGAATAACATGGTCTTCCTCACTCCTCGAATAAATAAAGATGTCATCAATGAATACGATAACACATATCTAAATAAGGCTTGAATACTCTATTCATAAGGTCCATGAACACTGCATACGTATTAGTTAAACCAAACGACATGACCAGAAACTCATAATGACCATAAAGGGTTCGGAAAGCTCTCTTTGGAATATCACATTCCCTTACTCTTAACTAATATTAGACAGATCTGAGGTATATCTTAGTTGATCGAAGAGATCATCAATTCTCGGAAGAGGATACTTATTCTTGATAGTTACATTGTTCAACTGATGGTAATCTATACACATCCTAAGGGAACCATCTTTCTTCCTCACAAATAAGACCAGAGTGCCCCAAGGTAAGACACTTGGTCGAATAAACCCCTTCTCAAGGAGATCTTTCAACTGCTCTTTTGACTCTTTCAACTATGTTGGAGCCATTCTATATGGCGGAATAGATATTGGATGAGTATTGGAAAGAATGTCTATACCGAAGTCTATTTATCTCTCAGGAGGGATTCCGGGAAGATCGTCTGGAAAGACCTATGGAAACTCACTCACAACAGGAACTAACTCAATAGGAGATGTCTCAACACTAGAATCATTAACTCGGACTAAGTGATAGATACACCCTTGGAAACTAACTTTCTCGTCTTAAGGTACAAAATGAAATAACCCTTAGGCACTGTTGAACTACTCTTCCACTCTATAACTGGCTCATTAGGAAACTGGAACTTGACAACTCGAGTTCTACATTTAACTAAGGCATAACAGGCATGAAGCCAGTCCATACCTAGAATGACATCAAAATCTACCATGTCTAACTCAACTAAATCAGCCATGGTGCTCTTGTGATTGATGGAAATGGTACAATCACGATAGACTCTCTCTGCTAGAATAGACTCACCAACAGGTGTGGAAACACTGAAAGTCTCAAGAAGTTTCTCAAGAAGAACATCAAAATTCATCGCAACATAAGGAGTCACAAAAGATAGACTCGCTCCTGGATCTAGCAAAGCATAAACATCAAAGTTAAGGACTTGGATCATACCAGTGACGACATCTGGCGAATTCTCTTTCTCTTGGCGACTAGTGATAGCATAAAGACGATTTGCTCCTCCGCCTGCCCCTGACGTAGCTCCCTTAGATGCAGTTGTGCCTGGTGGAGCAACTGATGAAGATTGGGCTCTATTGCCCTGATTCCATTACCTTACCGGTTCTTAGGGCACTCATTCATGAAGTGACCCTCTTGACCACACTTGAAACAACCAGTGGAGCCATCACGACACTTACCTAGGTGGTTCCTACCACACTTAGCATATGCAGGATCCAGTTACCTCCTTGTGCCACACTACCTTGAGACTGTGCAGGTCTAGCTCTGAGGTGATGTGAATTCTAACTATTGTACTCACCTTTTCTCCTTGATGTAGGTGCACTAGCACATGATGGAGCATGTCCCTTTTTCTTTTGTTGAAAAGATGACCGGTTGGCGTTACATTTATGCTGCCCGGACTCATTCCCTGTCTTAGCCTTTTTGTTTCTGAACTCTTCCCTATCTCTCAGCTTATCCTCTTCAACCTGCTGCACATGAATCATCAGCCTTGCTATGTCCATATCACATCTTAGCATGGCAGCCTTACCTTCCTTACTCGACAGATGAGACAACCCAGCGACAATCAGACTCATCATACTCCTCATATCTGCAACCATCTCCGGGGCATAACGGGAAAGCTATGTTAACTTCATATTGTACTCATGAACACTCATAGATTCCTACATAAGGGTAAGGAATTCTCGTACCTTTGCTTCTCTTAGTTTCGGGGTAAAGTAACGCCCCAAGAAGGCCTTCTCAAACATAGCCCAACTCATATTTGGTGCACCTTCAGCTCTACCCTTCTTCCATTGATCGAACCAGATTCTAGCGACACCCTTTAGTTGGTATGCAGCTAATTTCACTCTCTCAGCATCGATGATATGCATAATCTCAAAAAACTTCTGAAGCCCCTTAATGAAGTTCTCCGGATCCTCAGTGATGCTTGAACTAGTGAAGCTTGGAGGATTCATTCTTAAAAATGCTCGGATTCTTGACGTATCAACTACATCCTGTCGAACCCCTCCTTGTCCCACTTGATTGGTCACAGCTTAACTCAGCATTCGGATGGCTTCCCGAAATTCAGCATTGGTGACTTTAGATGCATTAAGTACCCCTTGATCCTGTGGTTCAATATTTCTCCTAGCGGGACGACTTCTGACATCTCTTCATGAAGGCATAATCTGAAATACACGCGCAAGCACGAGTTAGAAAGAGACTTTTATATTGATAGATTCTATCTCACGAAAAAAGTATGAAAGAAGTGAAGGAAATTCCAAAATGTTGTAGCTTCCTAATTATAGATGTGGCGCGCTTCACACCGATAACTAGGACTCTACAGACACGGCTTCATAGACTCCCTAGGACTCTTGAATTGTCCGCTCTGATACCAAGTTTGTCACGCCCCGAGCCTACACCCTGGGCGGGACTAGCACTCGAGAACCATTGCTAGCCCCAAGCGAACCCATGGCCTGGCTAGACTTTCAGCGGAAGACTTACTCAACAGAAAATGTACTTAAATACAATCTTAATAAACTGTCTGAATAGATAAATTGAGAATGTTTAGAAATAACATTCAACTAAGCCAAAGTGGCAACTCAAGTCTTATAGCAAAACAACTAAAATGCAAGACTAAAGAACTATAGCTATCTGTCTATGAAGCCTCTAAATACTAAGAGGGATGTCGGGACAAGACCCCCGATCATCCTAACAACTGAAATAAACAAAGTAATAACACAAAACATAACCAAAGGGATCCTCCAGAGTGCTCGACTGGATCAACGAGGCGATGGATGTTGATCTTGATTACATGTATCTGCATCATAAGACGATGCAGGCCAAATGACACCAGTACATTGAATGTACGAGCATGCGAGGGAAAAAACTAAACATGCCATAAGCTTGAACTGAATTCTAAAAGAAACACTTAACTCAGCTATACTCAACTCATGGATACTCAACTCAATGCAGAAATAAATAACAGTAAATATGCAGTTTATATAAAGCATTTAAAATAGTAGGTAGCAACTCAATGTGTTAAAGAAATACAATAACAACTAAATTTATATATAAAGTAATATATTTCTGTGGGAGTTTCTCTAACCGACAACCATCACTATGAGCTAATGTGATAATACAACCTCTCTCCCACACTGCTAGAACTGTCATATAACTTGTCGGGATATAGGACGCCTCAACTAAGTGGATCCACTAGTCTATGCAAAAAAGCACTAAGGACTCATCTAAAAAGTATGACTCTTTATACCCACGTTGGCTACATGGTTTATGGAGACTTTAATTATCTAAACTCGTCCCCATATCAATGCTCAATACTACTCCCAAAATACTCAGCTCATATGTTTAAAACAAAAACTATTTCTGTGGTTCGAGATAATTACTCAAAAACTAGCTCAAAGGCTCTCTTGGAAATCGGTGTTTCCTCTCTTGTTTAAATGTGAAAACATTTACTCTTTGGGAATACATAGTCCCGATATATTCTTTTGAAGAAATGAACTTCAATCTTTACTCTTTAGTCAACTCAAAACTCAAGTCCTAAAACAAGATTGAAACATTTGTAAAAGACTTTTGGAAGACTATGAACTTCTCTTGACTTGACTCTTAACTTCCCTTAAATTGAATTATGGATTCAACGCTCATGATCTCATGTTATGGATGATTTAATGTTGTTTAGATGTACCTTAGAGTGTAGAAACCAACTATAAAACATATGTACGCTTCAAGGGAACTCGAACGGAAAGAAGTGGGAAAGGGTAGAAGACGTGGCGTCCTTGGCGCTCTAAGTGGCGTTGGGCGCTAGAGCCTGAACGTCAGAGTCTGGGTCGGGGAGCTCTGAGTGTTGCAGCGCCCTAGAGCCCAAACTTCATAAACTGAAGTGGGGTGCTTTGAGTGGCGCGGCGCCCCATGCCTTTTCCCCAAATTTTTGACGAATTTTCTTGGTCATTTTTCAACTCTAAACCCTCTAGATTCGAATGGTTCTTTCCCCCAAACACTTAGATTCAAATACATAACCAAAATATGCAAGAATCTACTCAAAACGACATCTGCTTTCATGAATTTAAATCAAGAACTTCTCAACAACTTCAATAATCAAGAACCCAATAGAAACGTCAAACAAATCCATCAAGAACTCAATTTCTATACTTTCAAAACATAATTTTCACTGAATAAAATCATGATTGGTGTGTGGGTGAACTAACCCAATGCTATGTGATCTCACATACCTCTTAGGGATCAACCATTGGCGAAATCCACAAGCGAAAACTCAAGAACGACGAACTTTGGCTCTTTCTTCTATTTTCTCCTCTTGCGTTCTTTCTCTAAAAATCCTAGCGTGAAATCTTTGAGTGCGTAAACTGACCCAATTCAGTTTAGACCCCTAAGTAATTACCAAAAACGAAATAATTTATTTGGGTAGTGAAAAGACCATAATACCCTTCTAAAATCCGGTTTTGACTTTCCTTTTCTAGACAACCCAACTTCAAATGGGCCTATCTCCCTCATAAGAACTCGAAATTGATCAAACTCAATGGCATTAGAAAGATAATTCAAAGATATTTCCTACGATATCTTGTAGAACACCTAACTCATCCTGACCTAGGAGTTATGGTTGTTTGAAGTTGACCCAAAACTCATACTTAGCTTAACTTTGTCAAATTTTTCAAATTTGATTATTTCCAAAAATGGTTTCTTTCTAAGTCTTTCTAGTAGCGGGGTGTTACAACCCACCAATATTCAATATCTACTAAGTGATCCATAGCCACGGAGATGCAAAAATGGAGCGTCGGACCCTACATTTGGAAGAATGTAGGCAAGAGTATGCGTTAGTACAAAAATGTTCCAAGTATGATAGTAATGCATAAAAGTATGAAAATCATGCAAAATGGACTTTTCATGACATAACATGCAATGACCAAGCTTATTCAAAACGTGAGATACTTCTAGAAGTAACCTTAGCTCATTATTGGGGTTAATATCTTAAAAGGTCATTGAACTATGGAAAAATATCTAACAAAGTAATTGAACTATGTTTATATCAATAAAATCACTAAACTTTAGACTTTTTTCTTCAAAAATCCTTCAACTACATTTATCATTCAAATAAATTTCACATGATAAACTAAATTATTTTTTTATCTATTTAATTATAAACCACAAACAAACAAAATTATAGAATCTATTTATTATTTTTATGCCATATAATCATAAACCTGTAAGTAAACAAAATTATGGAGTATATATTTTCTATTTTTATGCCGTGTATGTTTTTTCTCATTTTGCTAAACAAGTAGTTACATTTTTTCTTTGGATTATGACAGAAGCTCAAAGTAAAATTTTCACTGTCATAATTTGTGTCTGACATAACCACAAAAAATTACAAAAATAATTACAATACTTTGCTATGATTTCTAATCTTTTTCTTCTTCTTTTGATTCTGAACTTCAATAAAATACCCCTCCATAA
>JAJOOH010005046.1:0-13238 GCA_029582605.1 Solanum gracilifrons
ACCGTTTAAGAAAAGGCTCATTTATGCCATTATTTTTTAACAGTGGTTTTGTAAAACCATTTTTTACACGTGTCCAATTATAATTCGGCCACATCATTATTTTTTTTATAAAAAAATTTCAAAATTCTGAATAAAAATTGAATTATAATTCGGCCACGTCATTATTATTTTTTCATTCAATTTTTGTTCAGAATTTTGATTTTTTTTATAAAAAAAATTAATGACATGGCCGAATTATAATTGGCCACGTGTAAAAAATGGTTTTGCAAAACCACTGTTAAAAAATAATGGCATGAATGAGCCTTTTCTTAAACAGTAATGGCATAGATGAGCCAAATTTTTAACGAATGACATAAATGAGCCTTTTCTAAAAGTTCAATGAAATATTTGAGCCTTTTCCCTTAAATAAAATCACAAAATTTCAAAGTGAATTTTCATTTCTAATTTGAGGAATATAATGGGAGTGAAATTCAAATTGAGTTATAATTCGAGGACCAGAAATGGAATTAAAAATTATGTGTAGAAAAAAGGGAGTACAATGCGCACCCAGCTTAATCTAGAGCCTAATACTCTTTCTATTTTTCACCATATACATAATCGAAAAGCTTAGCAAGAAGTTCCTTCCTTCTTCCACGGCTTTCAAGTTCCACCTAACCGGAGTAAACCCTCTCGGCCGGCACGGCCTCTATGGAAAAATTTTCTCCACAATAAGAAATCAGTTCAAAATCTAGGGTTCTTTTTCTCTATTGGAGAGAGCGAATTTCATGGCGGCAACTCTCATATTGAAACCTTCCCTTTCCTCTGCTTTCCTCGGCCAAAAACTGTAAGTTGTCTTATTATCTGCTTGGAGAAATTGTATGCGGGTTGTCTTGTGTATTATAAGTCGTATTGAGCATTTGGGATCTATTAATTTGTTGTTGGTATGTTAAAGTTCCTACAATTTGTTAAACTTTTGTGCAGTTCGAGTAGAGGAAATTCGAAGAGGTCGGAACCCTCTCGTTTGATTTCAAAGGGTACAAAATGTGCAACGGATACGGCTTATGGAGGTGGGTTTTCTAATGCTAATTAACACCTATCAAATTGAAAACTCTATGTATTGATGCTACTATGAAAAGGGAACTGCAAGCAGATACAACATACAACTTTAATTGATGATTTATAATAGTTTTAGATTAATAACCCTGTGGCCGGTAAGATTTTGGGTTAGTATTGAAAGTTGTGTTACAATGTTAAAAGGGTATTGGGTCTTGGTGCTCAAGATGCTGATTCGGAATTAAGTATTTAGTTGGGGAACTTTATATTAAAAGAATTGTAGAGATGGAAAATCTCTAAATTTCTCTATTAAAAACTCCTTTGAAAATGATAGAAGAATTTAAACAAGAATTCTGGCGCATATATATCTTCTGAAGCTTTAATCTTTCACTCTTTGCCAAATTAACGCAAAAGACCGTCAGCTTTTTTTAACTTAGGTTACTTCTTTATGTTAACAATGAGTGGTAACAGAGGGAAAAATTGAAGTTAAAGTAACTTCTCTTTTGGCATTGGATAAGTTACATGTGTAAGTTTGTTCTCTGGTTCTTTTCGAGTTGTTTGATTAACATTCTAGCATGAAACATCTAGTTTGATGTTAGCGATCTGATTTCTGAAGGTAACGTTCCAAAGTTTTCTCGAGTGAATGTTTGGGACCCTTACAAACGTCTTGGAATAAGCCGTGATGCCTCTGAGGAAGAAGTTTGGAGTTCGCGCAACTTTTTGTTAAACCAGTATGTCAATCATGAGAGAAGTGCAGAATCAATTGAAGCTGCTTTTGAGAAGATACTAATGAAAAGCTTCATAAATAGAAAGAAGACAAAGATTAACTTGAAAACAAGGCTAAAAAAGCAAGTCGAGGAATCTCCACCATGGGTTCAGAACCTCCTCAGCTTTGTGGAACTTCCACCACCTGTAATTATCTTGAGGAGATTATTCCTCTTTGGATTCATGGCATGCTGGAGTGTGATGAACTCAGCTGAAGCTGGCCCTGCATTCCAGGTTTGTTCTGTCTCAATTTTTATCTGTGACAAGTCTTCAGATTTCATTTGATTTGCCAATATCCATAGGTGATGGGAGGGCATGTTCTTATGAACACACTGTACCTTGCAGTGAATATCTTTCTTAATCAGTGCAAATTTATTCTGACATAAGTCTAATAGTTGGTAAAGATCTGTACAACTTCTGACACCACCGTCATAAAAAATAAGATCTAGGTGGTTTCTTCCCATCTTTCTAACTCTTGGTGGCAGAGTTATCATGTTCTGTGCTAGTGGTAGGTAGCTCAGGTTCCCGTGGAATAGTCGAGGTGCACGCAAACTTGCTCGGACACCACCGTCATAAAAAACAGTTTGGCTTTTACACTACTTTGTAAAGCATAAATTTAACTCTTAATGTTATTGATAGTTTCTCTACTGTGATTATGGACTATACATGTATTGCAAGCCCCTCTTACCTATCAAACCAAATAGTAGATAAATTTGAAAACATAAGGAGACATAATTGATTAAAAAAGGAAAGAGAAAGATAAGGATACCCAACACAGTATGTGAACAGAATTCAGAAGTCAATATTCTTCTGTAAATAAAGAACTACTGATTAGTCTGTAAAGAGCAAAGAACTTAAATTTTCTTCATCAAAAAAATTGCAAAATACTTATTTCTTGATCATATTCATCCGAATGTCCCTTGCTGCCTGGAAATCTCATTGCACCAAGATATCCTTGTTGAACATCTTCATTTGTATTTTGCCATTTTTAGAGAGAAGAAAGGACGGAGGAGGCTATGGTTAAAGTAAATGAATATTGGCCTCTTTATAGTATTGTTTGTTTCCACATCAGTTAGTGTATGAGTTGTAGTCTTGTTATAGAGTTCTGGACAATTCTCACCAATTGAGCTGGTTTTTGGACCAAGTTGGGCCTAATGTCCATTTTCTTGTCAAAATCAGACCCAAGTATTGGTCCACCCTTATTAAGTTACTCTATGCTCTGTCTAACCCTAGGTGTGCTAGGAGGTGCTAGATTCTTCCATCAGTTAAATATATGGGTTGTAGTCTTCTTTTTACCAACCTACGAGTAGATTTGATTTTTATGATTCAATTAGGACCAAGATTCCTTTTCTTGACAGTTAAAGTTTTCAAACTCGACCATAGGAAACTTGAGAACCTTTTAAATAATCATGTACTCTGGAACATCTCTCAGCAATCCTCCCATTCTGGCTCCGGCTTTTACCATAAGAATGGTCATGAACTATCAGCACCATGTATTTATGGGGAAATGGAAAAAGTCAAAACAGGTCAGGAAACAAAGCAGTATTAATTAAAAAAGTCCACCTTTCAGCCCTCTAATGGATGCTTGGCTTTCTCGGTATCCCTCGGGGGTCTAACTGCCTATACTCATCAGTGACCATTAGGTTTTTCAGGTTTAGCTCCATAACAGTATAAAAGTTGAAGACTAAAAGTGATGTAAATTGTAGTTATTCTTTGATGTTTTAGTTGAAAATGCAGACAGTTTCAGAGTTTGACCTGCATTTAATAACGCAAGGCTTATATTGAGCAGCTGTGGATGGTATAGTAGTTTGGCTGCTGTCATTCTGGATCATGTTTTCTGATAATTTCTACACCTTGAAATAACTGGCGCTGACAAGCTTTCAAGATTTTAAATAAATGAATTCCAGCTTAATTTACAGTCAACTCATTTTTATGCAGGTAGCAATATCATTTGGAGCTTGTGTATACTTCCTTAATGACAAGACAAAGAGCTTAGGTAGAGCTGCTCTTATAGGGTAAGTTGATTGGTTGTCTCAGTTTTGGATGGTAAAAAAGATGCTAGTTTCTAAATTCCAGTATCATTTTCTGATATTTCACTTTCATCATCGACTTCTTGCTATTATTAAGTGTGCACCTTCTACATATCAGGTTTGGAGGCCTTGTGGCTGGTTGGTTTTGTGGTTCACTGTTGGTTCCCATGATTCCTTCATTTCTGCTGCAACCAACATGGAGTCTTGAACTCTTGACGTCTCTCTTCATATATGTTTCTTTGTTTCTGTCCTGTACTTTTCTCAAATGATACTCTAAAGAACCTGTTTAACTGCAGCAGTTTTGGCATGTTGCATCTTGCTTAATTCATGGTGTTCCTCCAATACTTTGTACCTTCGAGCTAGTTATATGGTGATTAGAAATTGTTATCAAACTAGTAGGAGTTACGGTCAATGTTTATCTTCCATTTACTCTTGAATTTTCAAATGATGTAAGTTGAAGATACATGTATCTGGGCTCATTGGTCCTCCTTTCGCCAAGATAAAGTGAAATTTTAGTGGGAAAAACTGTTATGTTTGCTACACCTGATCTTCCTATTGGTTCCTTCATCTTTTATTCCTGGCATTTTCTTTTCTTTTTTGTTTTCTTCCTGGCAATTTTCTGATCTGAGAGCTAACTTATTGCAATATCAAGAGGGAATGAGGATATAAAGGGATTAAAATGACATCAAATGCTCAATAAGATCACATTGATCTGAAATTTCTAAGTAGCATGTACAGCAAACTTGCGTGGTTCAGTTGAAACATTTACCAGATATGAACTCTTTTGAGTTGTGGACGGCGATTTCAGGATACGTAGAGAAGATGGTACTAATTATGCTTCATTGATATGTGGTGATGTGCGTCTTCTGGCTTTTTGACCACTAGAGTAAGGTTGGAGTACTTGATTATGATAGGAAGAGGTAACAAAATGGCAGGTGTTACTTGACTAAATAAATCTTGTAGCACAACCTCACCCTACTACTTGTTCAGGTTCTTTTGTCCAGCATTGTCAATTTTTACATATCTAGTTTAGTGCTTTGAATCAGAAAAAAATGTGAATAATAATAACACAATACTCGAAATGTGGGCAATCTCCAGCGGTTAGATAACTTCTCTTGCTAGTCCATATTAGGTGGGGAAAAAGAGTGAAGCACAACTGATCAAGACTCAAGAATCAATATGTCTAGAACTAATAATGCCATATAAATTAGAAATAAACATACAAATAGCTAAACATTAGATGGAGAAGTGAAGTCGGAAATAAACAATAATTACAACATCAGTGTCTTGTTTCAGTCGAACAAACAATCACTAGGAAAATGGGAATGTAAAAATCCAATATGGCTCATGCAGGGCATAATTTTTTGCCTATTATTTCCCTTTTGATTTGGTGTTCCCGAATGCGCAGCAGCCAACACCATAAACAAAGAGGACGAGAAGTAAGAGGCCAAGGTTGACGAGGGAACATGTCTTCCAATCTCTCTTGATGTGGTCAAGGAATGATGTCTTACATGATTGGCAGTTGAAGCAGAGCTCGCTCTGTACATTGCTCCAAATCTTGCAGTCATCGTCTGCTACCGCTGGCCCTGCTTTGGGCATGGTCCAGTAAGTAGCATTGTGGAACTCCAGGCCACAGTAAGTGGGTGGCTTGCAGCAACTCGACTGCACTCACCAAAACAAAAGATTTAAATTATATATACTAACATAGTGAAGTATTTCAACATGTGATAAACCTCCAAGTCATCAGAATGAAACTTTCAAGTCACAATCAGAATGAGGACATTCTTTTTTGCTTTAGAAATCTTCTTTTACCAAAACATAAAATACCATCAAATGCTCATCATCCCTGACGATCTAAGTGAGGCGATGTCTTTGAAATAGCAGACCTATAGGTGTGACTGAACTCAAGTTACCTGATTGTATAAATGTTTGTTGCATCATCAATGCATTGAACTTAATTTCAAAAATACTTTAGTTGGGGCGAAGGGAGAGTATAACTTAGGGTTTGGATGAACCCAATAACTTTTGTTTAGATCATGCATTTGTATTAGGAAATCCATTATAAATTGTGAATCCATGACTATGATTTTTGTGGCAAGTTCAAAACTCATAAACTCTAAATTCTCACTAGGCACTTCCATATGAATTCATCGAGAAATGAGATAATGGGTAAAGACAAAAGATAACCTGAATATGAGATAGTCTGTATTTATAAAAATCAGCCCCTTTGCCAGTAGGTAGATGTTGACAAAATTTGGTATCAACCAAACAACTCTTAATCTCCTCCCAATTCTCTTCATTTACCACATACTTCTGCAACCAGTTGGTGTAATCTCCAGATTTGATTTCCTTCTAACCTCTCCCAGATAAAGCTTTGCTCACATTTTTATTCGTTACTAAAATTGCGAACAACGTGAAACAGAGCAACCCCACAATGAGCAAAAACAACAAAAACAAATATATCCAGAGGACAAACGAGACTCGGCACAAGGATCCAACCAATCCCAAAATCGAAACAACCAGGAGACATACTCCCAGTATCAGTAAAGGCTTCTGCAACACTTTCTGGCAAAGTGTAGCGCTGTGGTTGAAATTGAGCCAGATTGAAAACCCTATGGCTACCAGAGAAACTAATAGAGTCACACAATTAAGAAATGTAATTATGAAATTGCTTACTCGTACCATCTTTCTTTGTGTTTTTGTATGCATAGATTTTTGAAAATTGAAAAATTAACTTATAAAATTTCAAACACAAACTGCAAAATCACAACAAACTAATTAAGTAGTAGTCTCTATATTTTAGCCATTAAAGAGCAGTTCCATTAAAGAGCAGTTGTTGACTCAGTTAAAGATGATAAGCCCTAAAATATAGGGAGAAGTTGGGATTAGACTGTTCTCTTATTTGGTAAAACTTTTAAAATTCCGTAAAAAACACTCTTATTTGGTTCCTTCTTTATAGCAAATGTATTTTCAGAAAAATATAGGCAACAAATAACAAAAATAAAGATAAAAATTACTTTAAAGTTACAACTTTTGATTATTTTTTTTCCATGTCATCATCAGGATCTTTGACAAAAAACATCAACACAAACACGAGAGCCATCACGCCAAAATGTACAAAATGATCGGCAATCTTTGTCAAGTGAAACTTAATTTCTACAAGTCAGGAAGTGACTAATATGAAGAGCAATTTCCTTGAAACTTTTTCCATGTTGTGTTGTAATGATTTATTTTATAAAATTTACACTTTGTTTACTATTGCTTTCTTTTTTAAAGTTTCTTCAGTATATATAGCTATATAATTGCGTGTTCCATGTTTAATTTGCTCAAGGCTAGATCAGCTCTTGGTAAGAAATTAAAATAGTTGAATTTTGTTGGTGTTTACTATTAGTTCATGACTTTTTCTTTATAATAATATTATAAGTCTCTGTAACATTATGAAATGATGAAAAACGATGACCCTTCAGGGTGGCCCAATGGTTTGGGCTTAAAACTTTCATGTTGGAGGTCTCAAGTTCGAAACCCCTTGCCAGTGAAAGCAAGGGGTTTGCCTTCTGGATCGAGTTCGTCGCGCCGGGCTTGCCTACTGTGGGTTACCTCTTCCCTATGTGGTTTGCGAGCTATTGCATAGGAGCGAGGGTTTTACCCTGTGCGCACCCAAAGGGTAGCGGTTGCGGGTTTCCCTTGTCATTGAAAAAAAAAACGATACAATTAAGCCATAACACTATATTCAACGGATTCAAGTTTGATGGCAGGTGTACGTAACTCAAGTAAATATAAGTTCCAGCAAAACCTTGTCCTGATAGTAACATCAAGCATCCTAAGCTCAGAAAGATGTGCATGAAGTTGTAAACCGCAATGGTCCAGAAATCTATTAGAAGTGCAGCTAGCTAGCTGCTCTAAATGTGTCAAACTCCCGAACACATTAGGAAGCTTCAGGGTTTGCGGATAAACTAATGATTTCAGTAGAGGAACAAGCATGGTGTCAAATTAGTTAAGGTGTGAGGGGCACCCTCTACTTAATCTTTGAGAGTTAGCGAAATTGCTTCCTAATATAAGGACAATTTTTCCTCTCTTCTACCAATGAGAGACTTTACTTGGTTCCCTCACATTTCCCAATTCTCATTTCTCAATTCACACCTTACTTTAACCCAACAGAATAAACAAACTCGACAATCAGGGAGCGGAGTGTATTCACCTAAACCCCCTTGACAAAAAAATCATAGACCTAAACACAAAATTAGAAGTTGAATAAATTGTTTTGGAGTTCGAAATTTGATAATATTTTTTATTTTTTAAACCTCCTTCCGTCAATGTCAATGTCAATACAATGTTTTATACCATCCAAACCAAGCTTCATATTGACCATTATGGAAATGGAATTATAACGAACCAATAGGGCTCAAAGAGGGTATACTTTGTTCCTTTGGGGTCCCTTTGACCTGTTCTTGATTTTGAGAGCACAGAAGTCAACACAACAAACAAAGACTATAAAAAGAGTGATGAATGATGTGATCTTCCAATGTTTCTTGATGATATTATAGGATGCTGTCTTGCATGATTGACAGTTGAAGCAAAGTTCGCTCTCTACGGTACTCCAGTGCTTGCCGTCATTATTTGCTACTGCTGGCCCTGCTTTGGGCATGATCCAGTAAGTATCATTTTGAAGCACCAAGGTGCACTCAGCAGGTAAAATGCAACAACTCAACTGCAAGCAATAAAGCAAAGATTTAATACTTTGAATTAACTTAAACTAAGAAGCATATGGCATATAAATTTTCTAATTAAGAACCTGCGCAGGAGAGAGGATATATTTGTAAAATTCAGCCCCTTTGCCCGTAGGTATATTCGGACAAACTTGGAAATCAACCAAACAACTCTTAATCTGCTCTGCATTCATCACATACTTCTCCAACAAGTAATCTGAGTAATTTCCATCTCTCCCAAATAAAGCCCTGCTCACATTTCTATTGGTGACCAAAATTGAGAACACCGCAAAATAGAGGAGTCCCAAAAGGATCAAACAGTACGAGATCTTAGATATCCAAAAGATAAATTTGACTGGATAGAAGGCCACAATCAATCCAAAACCCAAAGAAATCAGTACAATCAATCCCAGTATCAATGAAGGCTTCTCCAACACTTTGACACAGAGAGTAGGGATGTCGCTGAAATGTAACCAAACTGAGAACCCTATGAATGCCAGAGAAAACACTAGACCCGCACATCCAAACATGCAATTGGGGCTTACTCGTGCCATTTTCTTTTCTCCGGTGAACGGATACCAGAAGTTGAAAAAAATAACTGATCACCCTGAATCAGAACCCTACACGTCTCCTGCACTGCACATAAGGATGGCAACGAGGCGGGGTGGGGCGAATTTTAAGCTATGCGGAGCGGGTTTTAGGTTATGCAAATGCAAGGCGGGTTGAAACATAGGCGGGTTGAAATATATTTTTCGAAATTAATGCAAGGTGGGGCAAATTGCGAATCTATGCGGATTTAAAGAAAAGAAAGTTATATGGAGCGGGGCGGGATGGTTTTAGGTTATATGGGTGCAAGGAGGGTTTGAAATATATTTTTCTAAATTAATGCAAGGCGGGGCTGGTTGTGAATCTATACAGATTTAAACAAAAGAAAAATTTAAGTCAATACTATTCTTGTGAACATACCTAAAATTATATAGTTTTACCTAAAATTATATGAAACTTAGAACTACATGTATTAAACAACAAATTCGATACAGTTGGTTGGAACCTGGGAATAATATAGCGCCTCTGAGTAGGTATGTTAATATATATTCAATTATGACTTCAAATGGTGATGACACATTTTTTTGAATTTTTATTTTTCAAACCTCCTTAATGAAAATCTTGAATCCGTCACTACTAATAATAATAGTAACAATAAAAACAATATCAATGTTTCATACCATCCAAACCAAGCTTCAGTCAAACAAGTTTTAAACATTACGAAAATGGAAATGTAACGAACCAATAGAATTCAGGCACGGTATACTCGTTGCCATGGGTGTCCCTTTGACCAGTTGATGAACCAGATCAGATAATAGCACTGAACACAGCAAAGTAAGAAGAGCATGACAAAGCTGATGAGGGACAACTTCTTCCAACCTTTCTTGATGATGTCATAGAATATTGTCTTGCATGATTGACATTTGAGGCAAAGCTCGGTCTGTATATTGCTCCAAATCTTGCAGTCATTGTTTGCTACTGCCGGCCCTGCTTTAGGCATGATCCAGTAAGTAGCATTGTGAAACTCCAAACCGCAGTAAATGGGTGGCATGCAACAACTCAACTGCACGCAACAAAACAAAACAAAGATTTACGTTGTATACACTAACATATACTATAATACTGTAACCTGCATTAGTATGTACCCCACAAAATTTTAAGTGTTATTAAAAAAAAAAATAGGCATCAATTCATGAAGGACTTTATGATTTTTTTTTATAGAAGACCATGGTGTCTCGATCAGCTTTTGCGTACCTTGACTAATTCCACGGGATATTTGTCACCTCCCACCGACAACAGGTGCTACCTTGACTAATTCCACGAGATATTTGTCACCTCCCACCGGCAACAGGTGCTAGATAACTCTCCCACCAAGGCTAGGACATATGGGAAGAATCATGTAGTATATTTTCATCTCTGTTGGGATTTAAACCTAAGACCTAATGACTCTCAACCGCTGCATTGACCACTAGGTTACACCCTTAGGAGCAAGATTTTATGTGTTCTTTAAATTAGCCTCAACTAACATGTATGCCCTCCAACTTTGAATGTGTACAAGTTGACATTTCAATTTGTATAAAGTTGAACAAGTAGACACATGTGTCATGTGTGTTATCCTACGTGTTTTATATCACATAGAATACGTATGTGCACTTGTGGACAGGACACCAAAAGTTTGATAGTGTAGATGTTAGTTGATACAAGTTGAACGACATATTTATCTACTATACCTTTTTTATACTATGATAAACTTTAATATGTTAATTACTATCATTTTTTACCAAATTTAAAAGATATCAGATAGTGCCCTGAATTAGTTAGTGATCTAATTATATACATCTTTGTTGTAATGTATTGAATTAACTTAAACTCGAGAAGCATATAGTAATCATGGCATATTCATTACATCATCTAGATCTGTAATTAAGAACTGACTGTATTTGTAAAAATGATCAGCCCCTTTGCCAGTAGGTAGATGCTGACAAGTTTTGAAATCAAGCAAACAGCTCTTAATCTGCTCTGCATTCAACACATACTTCTCTAGCAGAGTAATCTCCATCTCTTCCAAATAAAGCCCTGCTCATGCTTTTATCGGTCACCAAAATTGAGAACACCATACAACAGAGGAATCCCAAATTGATCAACAACGACGAGATCGTACATATTATACAGATGATAAATTTGACTCGGCATAAGGATTCAACCAATCTAATAACCCAATAAAACAGTGCAGACACTCCCACTATCAGCAAAGGCTTCACCAACACTTTCAAGCAATCGCCGCTATCGCTGAAATGTAACCAAATTGAAAACCCTATGAGTACTAGGAAAAGAACTACATTCACCCAAACAAAGGATATATATATTTGCATGAATAATTTGCAGCTTACTCTTGACATTTTCTATTTTCCGGTGATCGGATAAAAAATAGCTGATCGGATTCCTAAAATCTGCAACAAGTAAAACCCTACATATGTTATATGTTATGAGGGTGAAGAATAGTTTCCGTGATAATGTAGCCAACCCGTTAATATGCATTAATAAGTTAAAAGTATTTAACCCTCAGGTAGGACTTGGGAGTTAGTTACGGAAATGAAATTTCCATGTATATCTCATTACATCCAATACTTATTAATCCATTATATAAAATTAAAAAAAAAAATTGATCCATTTTCAATTGGTCTTTAATGAACAGGAAAATGAAGGTATAATCTAACATAATTTTTTCATAAAATGACATACCGTTTTCTCCTATTTTGTTGCTACACTGCTACACATTATTAGGATCAGGCTCGTCTCTATTTTCCCCAAGTCTCTGTATGACACTAATCTTATTTAAATATCAATAATGTAGATTTTTAAGTATTTAAATGCCTTAATTATGATTAAAAAAATATATATTACCATTTAAATCTATCTATTTTTTGCTATAAAAAAAACATCTCACAATTTTTTTGCACCATAATTCAAATTGTTTTCATTATCTATAGTTTTTCCATTCAAAAAAAAAAAGTCTCTTCATAGATTAAATTTCTTAACATTTAAATAAGTTATTTTACTAAAGAAAATTATTGTAAATTATAAAATAGAAGTTTTAGCCTTCAGATATTAAATAAAAAGTATTGAAAACTACTTTGATATAAAATATCAAAGAAAACTAAAAGTTTGACAAACTTTCTCAAAAAAATAGATAGAATATATTTTTAGGGACAAATTATAAAAATCACATACTGTTAAGGTAAAATTACAATCTATCCCTTAAAAGTTTATAATTATAAAAATCCCTCAAATGGATACAATAATATAAGCCTGATACATTAATCTGTTGTGCGAGATACATTAATCGTTAAGTAAGATACATTACATTTTATACATGATACACTAATCTGATGAACATTTTATACATGATACACTAATTTGATGCGCGAGATACAATAATATAAGCGCTGATACATTAATCTAATGCGCGAAATACACTAATCTTATGCTCGAAAATGAGGAATTTTGGAGATTTATAAAACTTATAGGGGATAATGGTAATAAGTAAACTAAAATGTGGGATTTCTGTAATTTTTCATATTTTGAAAAACAAAATGTCTACAAATTTAATATTGAGCTCGTGACTCAAGTTGTTAAACTATAGAAGAACTCTTTTTATATCAAAAGTTTAATGCTATTTAATTGAAGTAATTCCATTTGTTCTCAAAATTTTGGAAAATGAATATTTTCTTACTAAAGTTGGAAATCTTAAATATTTTTTTTAATTATGGTTAATTAGTATACTTCTTTGATTAAGAAAACTAATTAATCTAGACCTTTAATATTTGAAATTTGAAAAAAAATGAAGAGGAGCCAAATCCATCTAAAAATAAATATCACCTAAAAATAGGTCATAAGTTCATAATTACTATCCATCTCTGCACAACACGTAGATACAATAAATTTTATTATTAGATTATATTGTTGTCGTTTTTATATATAAATATATATATATATATATATATAGGGGTGTTCACGGGTTAGTTTGGATCGGTTATTGGTCAAAACCAAAACCAAATCAACTTAATCGGTTTTAAAATTATCAAAACCAAACCAAACCAAATATAATATACATTTATCGGTTTGGTGATTATCGGTTTCGGTTTGGTTTGGTTCGGTT
>JAJOOH010005047.1:0-12485 GCA_029582605.1 Solanum gracilifrons
CATCAAAATAGGAGAATATTTGCGGCAACATGAAACCAAACAAGTCTATCCTTAGATATATAAGCAATAGGTGCTAAATGCCAGGTTAGATAGATGTCTCTGGATAACAGTATGGACTTAAAATAATGTGCATTAGTATCATCATGCACACACTAAGTACTTGTTGGCATCATAGGTCAACTACATCAGTAACAACTATGCAATTAAACTTATCAAACAAGCAGATAGGTTAATTTACAATAATCAAACAATAGGTCATTGGAATCATCATCAATCACAATAAATCAAGAGTTTCTCTCATTAAAAGATCTTAATCATCCCCATGTAGTATGACATATAGGGGACCTTAGGTGTCCATGTACCACATTAGTATGGTTCCCGATCTAACCACTTATAAAACTGCTCATTCGTAAGCTCACATCATACACGAATCCTTTCGTAATCAACCAGTGAACACTTACCTGATAAATATATCTCAATATTATAGCATCTCCAGTCAAATCAAAGCACAATACATTAAATGTGAAATTGTCTGATGAACCCTTGTACTTGTATGTGTTTTATTTTTTACCCCTCTACTTAATACTTTTCAAACTGAACTCTAAAATTAAATGAAACTGAAAATTTTAAACCCCTTTTGGATTTGCATGAAAGGAAAATGCACACTACAAAATTACACATCATTATCCACATCAAATTTTAAATGTTACATAACTTATAATTTTTATTTTTTAAAAAAATAGATTTTTTCTTCCTTTTCACTCTATTCCTCCCTCATTATCCCTTCACCACCTCTATCTATTTTTTACATTAAATCCAACACCATAAATTTCATGCTAACTTGTACTATCACTTCCCTAAATAAATAAAACTACCATACTTCTCAAAGTTTTCACCATTCACAACTTTTAATCACTTTTTTTACAAATTTCTTCTTCAACCATTTGAACCACCATATATACTTTTCATCCATTGATGTAAATCTATCACCACTAACAATATCTCAATATGGCATAATATTTGTAGAGAGAAAAGACATAAAGTCACCTCTGAAGTTGTCCCGAATTTTTAAAAAGACACCTTAACTTTGCATGCTACCTATTACCCCATAAAAGTATTAAATACCCTTGTAAATAGACCATTTTGACTCATTTCCTCATCTATGAAGAGGCGCGTGATGCTCACCTTTTTGACCATTTTAATTAAATTTAAATATTAATAAAAGTGAGGATAATCCGACCCGAATCTTAACAAAAACACTTTCATTTCTTTTTTTTATTTATTTTTTAAATGTTCTCTTATTTTCCATTGAAATTTGCTCCCACCCTCCTTAAAGAAGATCGAAATTGTGGCTAGGTCTTCATCTTCTTCATCAAATCAAAGTATGGTGTATCTGCGTATCCGACGATGAAGCTGACAGAACCAAGGCTAGAGGGGTTCGTTAGAAGATTGATTAGGATCACTCTTTCTACGAAAAATGTTAAGAATCTTGAGAAAATGTGTACTGATTTGGTCTGACGTGCTAAGGACAGGAGATTAGAGTAAAGGGACTTGTAGATATGCCAACAAAGGTTCTTAACATTATCCCTAGGAAGTCTTCCTATGGAAAAGGCACAAATACGTGGGACAAGTTTGAGTTGGGGGTTCACGAGCGCAGATTGACCTTTTTAGCTCCCCAAATGTTGTCAATCAAATCACCTCAATCACCATTGAACCTGGTGTCGAGGTTGATGTCACCATTGTTGATTCCTAAAAGTACTTGTTTGAAAAAATCTTCTCCAATAGCAAATTTGGGGAAATATGAAGTATTTAATTATTTAATTAATTAATAAAGAAAATAATATGAAGTATTTAATTATTTAATTAATTAATAAAGAAAATAGTTGTAATGTGGCATTTTTAATTGGTTTTTGGCAGTTAAAATAAACCTTCACGCGCTGTTATTTGAGTGTTCACTAACATAGTAAGAAAATGGGTCAAAATGAGCATTTTACAAAGATATTCACTACTTTGTGGGGTAATAGGACACTTGTAAAGTTAAGGTGTCTTTTTGAAAATTTGGGACAACTTTAATGGTGACTTTATGTCTTTTCACAATATTATATCACACACTCACTCTAATTTCACAAACCCATTCAACAATCACTTTCATAATGACCCTCTAGGTCATTCTCTTTGTTTTTAAATATTTTTTAGTGTATAGAGCTTTCTCGTAGCGACCACAAGTCATTTCTGACTTAATGTTACTGAAATTTCAATCGACGGGTCGTTCGTATGGATTTTGTGCAGGTTTTCATATTTTGGAGCCATTGAAACTTAAATGGTTGAATTAGTCAAAAGTTTAGGAACATGGTCTCAAAATGTAATTTTGATAGTTTCATTAGCCCCGAAAGAACCATTTTAGGCTAGCGCATTGTTAGTTTAGGCTTCGAGACTTCTGGTGCGAGTTTGTGTCGTTAGGCGTTTTAACTTTGAAGCTTAAGCTAAGGTTTAGGTTTTTCAACATTCTTTGTAAACATGCTTAGATGAGAATTTTGCCAAGGTGGTTAGCTCTTGTATGTCCTGTTTGGTCTAGAATGACCTTTTGTGTGGTTCCATAAACTTGTGGTCATATTTTGAGCCTTGTTGAGATTTTTCTTCCAAAATAAAACTTGGGTGGGAGACCCACTTGCCAATGAAATGACCTTAGATTGATGTTTCGATGGTCCCATTGAGTGCATAATGTAAAATTTAGCGGGGTAAAATATCTAAATTTTTTATCGAGTCCCGAATGTATTTCGACGGTCCATTGAGGGACTTCGAAAAATAGCAAAATTTAGTGTTGCTTGTACGGAGATTAGAGACAGAATTCAGTATTTTAGTGACCATATATAGGTTTTACCAGCAAGAATCGTTGTTATTTCCCTCATTTTAAAACTTTGATATCTCAAGCTAGTTTAAGCTCTGTTTTGGGTTATTCAAGTTGCATTTTTTCTGACATTAGAGTGGCTACATGTTGGACTGATCGTGGAAGAATGGAAGTCAGTGTATTGAGGTAATTTCTGCCCGAAAGGGGCTGCCCAAGAGTATTGAGGTGATTAGTGGTGGGCATGTGATATCCTTATTGAGCTTATGATTATACTTTTGCCCCCAAGGCCATAGGTGAGGACAAGTTGGATCCCTGGTTAGTAATATTTTTCTTTGGTAGTGTCGTTTCATTTCCAATATAATTATTTGATTTTGAGTGACTTTCTTGAAAGCTGGTGATGGCATGCATTGCATTGTTTGCTCATTCTAACAGATTTTATGGTACCATCCCGGCCCTTGCATTGACATATTTATAGTTTATGATGATATACTATTTTACTCGGTTTTTATTCTAAACTGGTTTTAATGGGAGTCGTACCACATGGATCACTTGACTAAGTAATTTTTGAGATTAAGAGGTGTTAGGGATGTGCTCATTTTTATACTTAAATATTAGAGACATCGGTGTTTCGACGCCCTTTCATGCATGATTTTTGTCTTGCTAGTGCCCCTTAGAGTTTATTGTGTATGTAGGTGGCCCTATTAATTGTTATTCATGGTTCGAGTCCATCTCTTACGGTTTGAGGCTGAGGCTCATGGTTCGAGGCCATTATTTCCAGTTTGAGGCTTATGTTATGGTTCTAGACCACTATTCACATTCTGAGGTTGATGTTTTGAAGTTCAAGGTTGTTACCTCTAGTTAGAGTTTTGGATGGTTAGTGATGGTTCTTTTGCTCACCCTACATTCATATTCATTGCCTATCAACTCTAGACTAGTTTGTGGTCTGTACCCTCTTTTTATGGGGTTAGTTGGGTTATGTTTGTTGTTTGTACCTTCGAGGCTTATGGGGTCTGGTTAAGTTATTGTTTGACTATATATTGTTCTCTACTATTGTTTTATTGTTACTTTGTAGGTTTTAACTTTAGAATGACTTGTATCGTAGTTTCTTGCCATTAGGTTGTTGTATTGTGATCTAGGTGCGTTCTTGCCAAGACTTCTTACCCTTGTTTCATGTTTCTATTCTTTATTTCATATCTACTTTGGTATCTCCTATTTAGTTACTTGTGCTATGGTTTACTTATTGCTTGTTGTTTATGTTTGTGTTGTCTTTTGAGCTCAATTGGTCATTGCCTACTGAGTACTATTTCTTGTACACATACTCCACTTCTGCCACCCTGCATATCTCAATTTGAGTTATCGTCGTTAATTTTGAGTCGTGCAGAGTAGCTTAGAGTTTTGGAGACTTTGGTGAGCTCCTAGCAATCGGAGTTGCCAGTTTCCATCTATTATTGGCTAGGCATAGTCTTTATGTTGTATTCACAAACAACATCGTCTTATCTCGTATTTGTAGAACCCTTGTACCCTTATTTTGGATTAAATGTTTAACTACTAACTGATGCTAGGTCTTGAGATGGTTCCTATTTTGTTTTGTGTTGATTATCCTTTCTTCATTTGTTATATGCTTTTTGATTTTTATTGTTGGCTACTTCTTTGGAGCTCGTTGCTTATGGCTCCGAAAAAAGGATTAGGCTTACCTACGGGTGGGATATAGTAGGTGCCATCATGACCAAAGTAATTGGGTCATGACAACATTTTACCATTAGGCTGTAAATTACTCAAATTATGAAAAAAAAAGACATAAATCAACAACAATCGCACAATTTCATTTCTAGTTTGCTTATAAAAGAAAAATGTGAAAAAAGAGGAAAAGAAAAAGAAATTTCAGAGGGTTGGGGAAGGGGAGTAAGAGAAAAGATACGGGGGGAGAAAAAGAAGTGAATTTTTAAAAATTATATTTTATTCTTTTCTGGAAAAAAAAAATAGTTTGAAATTTTATACTATCCATGAAACCACACATGTCACGCCCCAAGACTATCCCTTAGATGTAATATGGGACCTAAGGTCACAAGTGAACCCAAGTTAACCCTGAAGTTGTCATATCACAAACATACTTAAATAATTCTAAGCAAGCGGAAGCATAACTTATATATGAGTAAATTTAAAAGAGTTCGACTGAGAATATAACTGTGTTTAAATGCGGAACAACCCAAAAAAAAACTGAGTTTGACTCTATGTCTGAAAGCCTTTAATACTGACGAGCTGCTGGGACAAGTCCCTAGCTAAATATAAAATAAAGAAACTAGTAAAAAACTAACTAAACAAAAAGCATAAAGAAATGTCCTCGAATGATAAGGACTCACCATTGAAGCTGCTGAGAATAGACTAGAAATTGAGCTAAGCGTGGTTTCGGTGCTGAGCGCCTGAACCTACATCATACAACGATGTATGCTATGTTGAAAAATATAACAACTAAAGTATGTATCTCAAAAGTATGTGTCAATACTTTGAATGTACTTAGCATGCAAGATATATGCTATGTTGAAAAATATAACAACCACATGGAAATAGATATACTGAAGCATAACTAAAAATTGAGTTTGATTCAATGGCCAAGTACTAATCATGAAGATAGCATGCTGACTTGAATAGTGAAGTAAATACTTAATACATGGTGAATGCAACATGAATCTGACTCTGGGAAATACTATTAACCAACATAAACTACGTGAGCTAAATGTGGAGTTTGATATATAAGCCCCATTGAGAGGACCCAATATACCTTGCCAGGGCAAAAAGGCATGCCTATGGTGTGATCAATAAAGTTGATGCTCAACATAGGGAACTTATAAACCTACAATGGCACGTAGTTGTGGGTCTTGAGGGTATGATAAACCCTAGTCCAAGTCACTGTTATGTCTACTACCAATTGAATACAAAGCTAAACTACAACTTAAATACTAAGTAGCTCAGCATACTGATATTTATCGGCGAATGCAACATACATATACTGAAAAAAATGGAATTTGAATTCTGAAGCACGATTGTCAACCAAATATTTCTAGAAAGTATAATTACTAAAATATTGATATTTAACACAAGCTAGGGTTTCAGAGTTTCATAGGTGGGACTACAAAAATTCTCCAAGAAACATGTAATTTACATTATAGAGACTATACAAGTTGAATTTCAATGGATCCCTAAGATTTAGGAGACCAAAGTCTGAACAATTTATGGAAAAACTGAAGAATTGTCATAATTATAGGGACCTAATAGGTGAAAGGAACCCACTAGTGAAATCCCACATACCTGGTGATGAAAATTACGGAGAAATACTTTGGATTTTGGGGATGAACTTGAAGAAGACCTATACTTGTTCTTTGGAGAAACTATTGCCTCTTTATCTTCTTTTAATTCCAAAGTAGTTAAATTTAGGAGAATGATAGTTTTAGGTAGTTTTTAAGTTTTTACTTAGTCTAAAAGATGTTGTTTAAGTACCGAATGATGTGGTTTAAGTACCGAATGCATAGGAGATAAGACCGATCCAATCCTGACTTAAAGCTGACTTAGTGAATTTCACGAGGGGTTTGATGGGCCATTTATCACATGATGTCCCATCTAGCGGGTCGTCATGCTTCTGTGCCCAAAGGGGTTTTCAAAAAGAAGCATAAATTTTAACTCTAGGATCACAATAAGGCAAACAGGGTTGTGTCGGAAAGATGACTCAAAGACCTTTAATTTGATAGATTATGAGCCACCTAATTCTCTATGTGCTGAATGATATGATTGTATGAAAATCACCCAAAACTCAAAGTCTAAGAAGTCTCTTTCACTGAGTTGATATACCGTCAGTTCACAGTCCGTGTGAAGCTTCAAAGATAGTATAGGCGTTTGATATACCGTGAGTTCATGGTATTTTCGATGCGTTTCACTTAGAGATTGTGTGTGTCTTGGGGTTATTTTGCATTAGAACTTATGTTTTGTGAATAATGTTTGCAAGAAATAGGCTTGGATGCAGTTGATGAAGAAGCGAGCTGAAAAGTGCTGAAGTAGCCACCAATGGTGCCATCCACAGACCGTGGATGGGCAGTCGTAGGTCTTCACCTAGGAGATGAGTTTCAGTAACTCAAACCAAGGAGTGCCAGGACGGACCGTATTCCATTCAACGGACCATAAGTGGTACATCGTAGGTGGAACATTAGGAAAGTCTGACAAGTGTGGAACCACGGAACAATACGCCGAACCGTAGGTCGACCCACTGTCCGTCCTGCAAGTCCGTCATTGATGATTGGAGATTTGAAGGTTCCAGTACCTGATGAAAGTTTCTAAGTGTTGAACCACGGAGAGGACCTACGGACCGCAGGTCAACCCACGGTCCGTAGGTTGAAGTGTCGTTTGAAATCGCGTCCTACCAGTTATTTCCTTATTTTGTTTCCTATTTTATTTAGGATTTGTTTTCTATAAATAGAAGCTATAAACCTCATTTTTGGGGGTTAGACATTATTGTAAACTCTTAGTTTTGATGTTTTTGGGAATTAACTTGCAAACTTTAGCAATTTGATATTCGGGTTTCGTTTTATAAGATTTTCACTTTGAAATTCAATTGAAGATTTCGAGTTTCATCTATTCTAATTGTAAGTTCATGAATTCTTTCTTCTTAATTATGAATTGTGAATTCTCAATCGTGAGTAGCTAAATCCACAACTAGGGTTGTGGGAACCATGAGCAATTAACAAAGTATGAATAATAATTAAGTAATTCTTTAATAGTGTTGATGCATGTATTGTTAATTCTTTCGCTTAGAAGTCTTTTTAACGAGTGCACGCGTTAGAACTCGCCTAGTTGGTACTTGCTGGACCAAGGAGGTAGTTAATGAGAAAAGAATTAACAACAGAGATTTAATGGGTGATATCTAATAATCTAATGTCAATTGGAGTGAGGGTGAAAACAAAGTCATAAATTGATGTGATGTCTAATCTGGAATAAAGGTAAGGGTTAGTAAAGCACACACATGTAGCCGAACCAAGGTGCGAGGTGAAATTCCCTACTTGGAGGACAAATCACTTATGGATACCTAACTTACTAACTTTGCATGTAAAACACTAGGAAAGGAGTATTATTATTAGGATTATTGCGTTAAGCGCTTGTGGGGAACACACATACCCTAGTTTCTCTCTTATATTGATAACTCAAAGTTTGATTCTTGCTTTTTTCTTACTTAATCAACAATCTATTACTTGCTTACAACCCTCCCCCCCCCCTATTTACTTTTCTCGGAAATCCCCCCATTTATTTACTTGTCTCGAAAATAGTTTGACTAAAAGGATATAATAGTGAGTTAAGTTTAAGTCTAAACAATATTCCTCGTGGGATCGACCCCAACCTACAAGTTGGATTCTTTATCTAATAATGATGACTTATACTTCTTTAGGGAGGTGTAATTTGAGCGTATCAAATTTTGGTGCCTCTTCCAGGAAATAAGGCTTTTAGATTAAGTTTAACTATTGAACTTTAGTCAACTATTTCTTGATTTTACGTTTTCTTTTGTTTTTGTTGTCTACAGGTTTTTACTCTAGTGTATGCCAAGTACACGGAGTCAAGGAGAACTATTGACCCCCTACGATCCAAAGTTGAGCAAAACTTCACGGAAAATAAATAATCAAAGGGTTTACAACAATCCAATCGGAGAGAATCTAGGTGATGGAGTTGAATAGCAGCCTTTTGGGCTTGTAAATGTGCACACTTAGTTTCATGGTCATAATCTAATTAGAGATGTATAAAGAGTGCAGAATCTGGAAGCATCGAGGTTGTGTGATAACTAAAGGGTTGAATTCAGTATAGTTGAATCAGAAGCACCCATTGTTCTTCGTCATCTACCTCCAAGGCAAATATTTGTGGTAACCAGCAGTCTGATGCAAATGCTTACAACACAAGAGTTGTTTTTTGGTCTAGCGCCAGAAGATCCACATGGTCACATGGCTAAATTGAGAAGTGTCTGCAAGAGTTGTGTGGGACGATCGGAATTGGATATGGATGTCATAGGTTTGAGAGTCTTCCCTTTGTCATTGACCGGTGATACTGCGGTGTGGTTTGCTGAGCTTCCATATAATTCAATTCATGCATGGGACCAATTGCATCGACTGTTCATGGCGAAGTATTACCCAATGTCTAAGAAGCTAAATCACAAATGCAAGTTGAATAATTTTTATAACACTACCTGGAGAGTCTGTGAGTAGTTCATGGGATAGGTTCATTGCATTCATCAAAACTGTCTTGAATCACCGCATAGACGATGAGTCATTGAAGGAGTATTTCTACAGAGGGCAAGATGACAATGGAAAGGTTGTGCTAGATACCATTGCTAGAGGATCATATGGTGAGTGCACTTTTGAGGATATCGCTGAGAAACTGGAGAAGATTTCCCAGAATAAAAAGGCATAAAGCACTAGAAATGCTAATACTGGAAGAAGCACATTTGATATTCAAGTTGCACCAGATCAATCTAATGATGACATTCGTGAAGAGATGGCTCAGATGAGGACAGAACTTGGGTTGGTATTGAAGCATGTGACTGGAAATGCAAAAAAAGTGAATGCGGTGAGTTACCTAACTAGAACTCCACCCCCACCAGTTGAGGAATGATACTATGAGGAGGATGTGTATTTGGTAAATGATGAGACGGGGGTTTTTTGAACCAATGCCCAAGGTTCCAACTTGGATAATTGGCGCCAAGGTCAAGGAAACCAAGGTCAAACCTATGGAAACTACAATTGGGAAGGAAACTATGTCTGGGATGGGAACTATAATCGTGATAACAACTACAACCGGAACAACTATGGCAATAGAAATGAGAGAGTTGGGCCCTATGTTCCACCTGGAAATAGGGAATCTGGCAATAGAGACGTTGGGGTAGTATGTCACGCATTGAATATATGATGGAGAAGATGATGAAGAGGTTTGATGAAACTGATGAGAATGTGAAAGAGATGTGAAATGACTTGTCTGGAATTGGTCAAAAGTTGATGCCCATGCAGTGTCGATCAATCAACTTGAGCAACAATTTAGTCGGTTGTCCACTACTGTGAACCCACGTCAGCCTGGCACAGTTCCTAGCAACACCATGAAGAATCTGAAGAACGATGGGCATTGTATGACAGTAACTACTCGAGGAGGTAAATAGACCATTGATCCCCCTATGATGTCTGAGGTCGAAATTGTGGTACAAAAAGATGCAGATTAGGTTGAGGTTACTGGAGAGTCAAAAAATTCTGCAGAGAAGGAAGCGGAGGTGATCCAAGAAGTTATTCCCATGCCTAGACCTCCACCTCCATTCTCATAGAGATTGGTGAAGAAGACCGAAGAAGGAAAATATTGCAGGTTCATAACTATGTTGAAACAGCTTTCCATCAATGTTCCGTTGATAAAAGCTCTGGAGCAAATGTCTGTGTATGTGAATTTATGAAAGATTTGGTGACCAAGAAGAGGACAGTTAGTTTTGATAATGATGAGAGGTTGCAACATTGAAATGCTATTGCTACTAGGTCACTTGTCCAAAAGAAAGAGGATCCTGGAGCTTTCACTATTCGTTGTACCATCAAGATTTTGCACTTTGCGAAAGCTTTGTTTGATTTGGGTGCTAGCATCAACTTGATGGCATTGTCCATTTATAAGAAGTTGGGTTTAGGGTCTCCAAAACCGAGTACGATGCGTCTACTCATGGCCGATAGAACTATGAAGAAGCCTATTGGTGTTCTCCAAGATGTCCTTGTGAAAGTGGAGTTGTTCATTTTTCCTATGGATTTTGTGATACTTGATTGTGAGGTTGATTTTGAGGTTCCCATCATCTTAGGGAGCCAGTCCTTGCTACTGGTTGTGCCTTAGTCGATCTGGAAAGAGGGAAAATGAAGTTCCAACTTCATAATGAGGAGGTAACTTTTAATATTTGTATGTCTATGAAACAGGAGAGTGATCTCAAGTCAGTATCAGTTGTGAATCATATTGTGGAGCTGTAACGACCCGAGAGCACCCCCTAGCCGTTACCGAAGTATTTGACCTCTCGGAGGTCTTATATAAGCCCTTAGCATTCGTCATAGAATTTATCATAGAAAAATAGCGGAAAATTTAAAACGTTTTCATAATAACACAAGACTTAAACAGTCACCTCATTTAAACCTTTAATACAAAATCGAAGTACTACGTCTCAAGGTAGCCATCTTAAACACGACTACAACACAAGAGGGACACATCCCTTACGATACAAAAGAAACTACTATCTAGTACATAGAACTTAAGGAAACTCTTTAACATAAAGGTCCTTGAATCTTTAAGGACACACCCGAACTTGGGAATAGTAAGCCAAGCTCATCACTTCTAGGAAAGGCCCTTTAGCCGCCGCCACCTACACTTAGTGTAAAAAGATGAAGAAGAATGGTGTTAGTACAAGAATGCACTAAGTATGATAACCATGCAAGAACATACTTTTAAAAGGGACATTTTGTTGGAAACCATGCATCATGCCTTTTTAGAGAAACTTCTAGAACATTTAGTACAATAGGCACAATACAAACCACATACATCATCATACACATGGAAACCATTCATAATAGCACATAGAACCACTGATAACATTTTAGGCACATTCAATGCATACAATACATTACCTTCATCTTTATCTTAACTCCTTTCCTCAAGCAACCCTTAGGGAATACTTGGTGCAATGTATCACCTAAAGGTTACCAAAGGTGAACTTACATATATTCATAGAGTCATAAGCACACCATAAGACATAGTCTTCACATAGGAACCATCACCTAAGACAACCCATAAGTCACACTAATGTATTGTGCAAGTAGCATCCCATAATACTACTCACACCAAGTGTTCCTAAGAAGCCACCATAGACTAGGCACATCATATTCAACAAGTCATAATATCTTCATTTAACGTTAGACATAAGACCAACCTACTTCATAACATCATATAAGGACTCATTCATTTACTACATCATTAGTCATAACTCATTTAGTTCATATCATAGGTAAACCACCCACACAAACCCTTCACAAGCTCACTTGTGCAATGTACACATGGAGTCCCATACCCCCACATATACTAAGCAAACCCTTTAAGAAGTCATAAGTGTAATTCACATGCATAATCATACTTCATGTCTTGACATAAGTAAAGTCAACCTTAACATGCTTTCTTATTAACATACATAGACCATAGTCTTCATTACATAAAGATCCTAATCATAACCTCCCTTAGAGTCCACTTGTGCAATGCATAAGTAGGGTCCATAGTCCTACCTACACTAAGTAACTCTTCAAGAAATCATGACAGAGTTCATATTCTTATCTTAGTTCATTTCTTAACTTTCGGGAGACATTGCCATAACCGACATAGATCATGTTAACTACATGGAATCCGGTGTTCTACTCCCACACCGAAAAGAGAGGGTACTACTTGCCAAAGTAGGACCTACATACATAATAGCTATCTAGTGGATCCACTAAGCTAAGACCTACGGGGGCACGTAGTTATGGAACAAGGAGATTGCTACTAGAAACCTTGACTTACTAGGTGTGGAGGTTTCCATCTCATGAGACAACATCTATGTTGGGAACCCGGACTTGCTAAA
>JAJOOH010005048.1:0-17550 GCA_029582605.1 Solanum gracilifrons
CGAACCCTATCATGCATCGTATCAACAAATGCTGGAGCATATCTAGCCAATGAATCAAATCTCAGCCCGTACACTCGAAAACTCATGCTGCCCTGTCGGAGGTTCAGAAACTGGTCCACCCGGCCATCCCTAATCTCTCTAGGCAAATAGTGATCTATGAAAGCTTCTATAAAGCTATACCAAGTAGGTAGGGATGCATTTTTTCCCCTAGATCTCTCCCAATTCTCGTACCACAATACTGCAACATCGCGCAATCGAAATGCTGCTACCTCAACTGACTCAATGGCTGAGGCATGCATGACTCTAAAGATCCTATGAAGCTGATCAATAAAGTGATGATGGTCTTCTCTGTGATCTGTTCCTGTAAATTGTGGAGGATTAAAGGCAAGAAATTCACGAACTTTCGAACTTCCGGGCCCTTCAGAAGGTCTGGCAACATCTGGTGCAACTGGTTGGTACTATGCAGCTACGAACTGTGCTAACATACATACTGCACTCTTGATCCAGATAAGATGGAATATGAGGAACTAGAGGTGGTATTGCTAGTGGAATCGGAAGTCCTGTAGCCCTCGGAGGCTCCTAGGTGGTGGAGAAGCTATAGGGGGCTGAAAAGATGTCTCCCCCTGGGTCTCACAATAAGCTACCTCCACCTTTGGTACCTTGCCGGTACCCTCGCTTGCAGTTGTATCTAGCCCTTGGCTAGTTGTGGTCTGTCTAGTGTCAGTCATCTCTATCTGAATACAAGTATCAATTATAAGAGAGAAACCTAAACCCTTAAGACACCGCTCTATAGCACGAGGTGAGCAAAAGAAGGATAGTCATTCTAACATGCCCGGTAGCTTCTTGCTGATTAGATGTGGTGCAGAACACATTTATAAACAAGAATCTACTAGACATGGCATGCAGACTCCTTAGGATACGATGTTGCTCTGATACCAATTTTGTCACTACCCAAACTCGACGGGCGCAACTGGCTCCTAATGCCAAAACTCAGGACTGAGCCTACCCTACTAAACCATTTTCTACTAGCGCATGGCAGCAACATACAATTAAGCAAACAAACAAGTATATATCGGATTAAAACTAAGCCCTCGGCCTGCAAGGCCCCTCTCAACTGATCTATAAAAGAAATAACTACTCTGAGGAGATCGTATAAATAAGTAGCCAACTAGCACAGAAGTCCTGATTGGGCCGTCGAGGCCACCATGATATCTATAACTAAACTAAAATCAGGTATATATCATTACAATGCATTAAACAACTCACAAGCTTTAGAAAACCAACAACATAGGCCAGTATGGCCATAACGTAGCTATACACCCCACACACTAGTCTGCAATCCTCTAAGATTAGCGGGACAAGGCCTCAACCTACCCATAAAGATATATACAACAAAAGGTAACAAACCAACCAACTCTGGAAGCTCCGAAGGAAAGGGCTAGCCAAATGGATAAAAGTCAATCCTACTGCTGAGGAGGTCTACTCGGTCATCTGTCAGGACCTGCATGCATGAATGCAGTGCCCCCAATGCAATAGGGCGTCAGTACAAAATAAAATACATAGTATGTAAGGCAATAGACTATGAGGAGGTATACTGATATACTGGAATAATCTGATAAATAAATCAAGGATAAGATAAGTGTACTGACCGGCTCCTAAATCTAAACTTATCAAAAATAATAAAATAACAACCTACCCAAGCCCCCATAAGCTCGGCAGGTACAAACAGCACACAAGACCACCTACTCAGGTCCCCATAAGCCCGGCCGGTGCCAATCAGCCTATATACCCCTATCAGTAGTCCCCTAGCCCCGTAGGTAGTCACATAGCCCTCTTAGGCATTAATATAGCCCCGTAGGCAGCACATAGCTCTCTTAGGCATCAAAATAGCATATAGACAACTCACAGCTCTCTTAGGAAACAACATTGCCGTATAGGAAGCACATAGCCTTCTTAGGCGTCAATATAGCCCTTTAGGCAACTCATAGCCCCTCTAGGCATGAATATAGTCCCGTAGGCAACTCATAGCCCTTTTAGGCATTCATATAACCCTGTAAGAAGAACATACCCCTTTTAGGCATAGATCACATTCCTGCAGCTAACCACAATAGCCCTAAGGGCAACAATAACAATCTAATCGCTAAAAGAGAGCAATTTAGTTATAAGCAACCTATACAAATAGCCTCTAAGTCGTGTCCAACACAGGGACACTACTAAGTGAACAAGAATCTCGATAAGGGAAGATTATATCAACTCTAGCAGCCAACAAGCAACAATAATGGCTACAAGTGTAACAAGGATAACAACCCAATTACATTGCTCCTAATCTTTAAGGAAACATGTCGTAAGTAGGGAATTGCCTTAACATACCTTTCCAATGAACGTTTGAAAGACCGTAGTTCCTTCATGAAAGTTGTTCCTTATGTCCTAAGCTTTGCAAATACTAAATATACACAGCTGGTACACACCTATAAACAATTCATAATTAATCTTAAATCGGCAGATTTGCCATATTACCCCAACTTTTCGAAACGTCTCTAGAAATTCATAAAAACAACCATAAAAGCGTCCCAAAAAGATTACCTTAGTTAACCAAGTGTAAACCTTGAAGAAACACCAATAACTACAAATTTATATCTTTAAAAACTAGATCCAAACGCAGCTTATAGAAGGGAAAAATGATTGCCACGTGTAGGGATTAAGTTTCTAGGCACGGGGGCAACGTTTAATGGTAGAAATTGTCAAAAACTAAACTTCATCATTCTAGAAATCCATAGGAACTCTCTATTAAGCTTTCTCTCTAGTTTGGAATTGAAATGGAATGTTTCCACGGCTTAAAAGGTTAAATAAGCGGACATACCATATTTTTGACCCGACTCGGATTCGACTCTGATTCTGCCTCGGTAGTCCCCAGTAAAACCCTCATAACTTTATACTCTGATGTCGGTGTGATACATTGTTTTGTGTGTTGAAAACTAGACTCATAGGCCTTCGATTTAATGGGTGATAGGCCCTCTAACTCTTTATATATTGGGAGAAAACATCCAAGACATTTGACCTAAAGTTTAGACAAATATTTAAAAAGGAACTTACGATAACTTTCCCCAACATTTATTTTTCCACTTACTTAACTTCAAAACTTGAGATACAACCCTTGAACACTTAAAATATGACATACCACATTATTTTTAATTTATTTCTCACCCTCATTGTCTTTCCACGAAGATACGAGTTAATTTAGACATTTTGGAAAGTCGGGGTGTTACATCCTTCCCCCTTTAGAAACATTCGTCCTAGAAAGAAAAAAAAATTTATGTCACGCGTTTAAGTTTTTCACTATCCAGGAACCTAAAATGCAAAAAGAATAACCTAGGCGTCTCACATGACGACTTAAATTGCTAAGCACTATAGCTCCGCAATAATAGTGCGAGCAAATATACAACGACAACAACAATAATAATAAGCAACAATATAAAAAAATTAGATAGGTATCTTACCTCACTGCACTAATATAAACTGATATGTCATCACTCTTGGATATGAAACAAGTGAGAATATTTGGACCTTATGCCATCCTCAGATTCCCAGGTCACCTCTTCTCTATTCTTGTTTCTCCACAATACTTTAACCGAAGCCACCTCTTTGGTCTTCAATTTATGGACCTGCCGACCTAATATGGCAACTGGGGTTTCCTCGTAGGACAACTCCTCTGTGATCAGAAGATCCTCAACTGGGACAACCCGAGAAGGGTCTCTTTCGCAATTTCGTAGCATAGATACATGGAAAACTGGATGAATAGATTCTAGCCCCGAAGGGAATTCTAACTCATAAGCCACTTGTCCTACCATCCGAAGGATACGGTATGGCCCAATGAATCTTGGACTAAGCTTGCCTTTTTTGCCAAATCTAATAATCCCCTTCATAGGAGAGACTTTTAAGAATACCCAGTCATCAATGCAAAACTCTAAGTCCCTTCGTCACACATCTGAGTATAACTTCTGTCGGCTTTGGGTTGTAAGAAACCTCTCATGTATGAGCTTGACCTGCTCCACTGTCTGCTGTACTAAGTCGGGTCCAATCAACCCTGACTCACCTACCTCAAACCATCCAATGGGGGATCTACATTTTTGCCCATACAATGTCTCGTAAGGTGCCATCCCGATGCTGGATTGATAACTATTATTGTATGCGAACTCTATAAGAGGTAATTGGTCATCCCAACTCCCCTTGAAGTCTAGCATGAACGCCAGTAGCATATCCTCGAGTGTCAAAATTTTGCGCTCAGTCGGGCCATCTGTCTGAGGATGAAAGGCTATACTAATATTAACATGTGTCCCCAGTCCTTTTTGTAAGGACTTCCAGAAGTTGGCGGTGAATTGTGCTCCTCTATCAGAGATAATAGATACTAGGACACTGTGTAGCCTAATAATCTCCTTAATATAGAGCCCTGCATAGTCTTCAGCCGTAAAAGTAGCCATGACAGGTAAGAAGTGGGGTGATTTTGTTAGTCTATCAATAATTAACCAAATAGAGACAAACTTGCGATGCGATCGAGGTAACTCTGTAATAAAATCCATATTAATTGCTTCCCACTTCCACAAAGGAATGACTATCTCCTGAACTATCCTAGCAGTCTTTTGGTGCTCAAACTTCACCTGTTGGCAGTTAGGACACTGTCCACAAACTCAGCAACGTCCATGTTCATCCCGTGCCAATAATAGATCTCCTTAATATCATGGTACATCTTCGTCGAAGCAGGGTGAATAGAATAATAGGAATGATGTGCCTCTTCGAAAATCTGATGCGCCCTGTAACATTTGGAACACACAATCGACCACTATATCTAAGGACTCTATCTCTTGTTATATCAAATGCTAAAGTCTGTTGATTTTGAGCCTTAGATCTGAGTTGCTCTAAGCTAGGATCCTCTTGTTGCCGTGATTTTACTTCTACAATGGTTGTGTCCTGAATTGTTACCCCATTATCTTCTGCCTCTTAACAATCTGACTCCCAAGCTAGCTAACTGATGAACCTCTCACACTAGCGCACACATCTCAACAACTAAATATGACAAACAACCTATAGACCTTCCACTGAGGGTATCAACTACCACATTCTCCTTTCCTGGATGATATAAAATGTCCACGTCGTAATCTTTCAGTAATTCAAGCCATCGACATTGCCGTAGATTTAACTCCTTTTGTCTAAAGATATATTGAAGGCTTTTATGATCTGTGAATATGTCAACATGAACACAGTTCTTTAGCGCATGCACAACTTCAGCCAACTCTAAATCGTGGGTCAGATAGTTCTTCTGATGCTTTCTCAACTGCCTTGAAGCATATGCGATAACGTTACCATGTTGCATTACAACACATCCCAACCCAACACAAGAAGCATAACAAAACACCTCATTGCCTTCTGTACCTTCTGGCAATGCAAGAACTGGTGTTGATGTCAACTTGTCCTGCAGCTCCTGAAAACTTTGCTTGCAAGCCTACGTCCACTGGAACTTAGCTGCTTTTTGAGTCAGCTTCGTTAATGGGGCTGAAATTGAAGAAAACCCCTCTAAAAACCTTCTATAGTACCCTGCTAACCCTAAGAAACTACGAACCTCAGTCGGAGTCATGGGTCTGGGTCAAGTCCTTACGGACTCAATATTTTGTGTTTCAATCGCAATGCCTGCATCTGATACATTATGACCTAAGAAAGCTACAGAGTCTAACCAGAACTCACACTTAGAAAACTTTGCATAAAGTTCTCAATCTCGAAGAACCTGAAGGATTGCTACAAATGATTTTCATGCTCATCTTCTGAACGTGAATACACTAAAATATCATCAATAAATACAATCACAAACAAGTCTAGATACGGCCTAAATATACTATTCATTAGGTCCATAAACACTGCTGGGCCATTAGTTAATCCAAAAGACATTACCAAGAACTCAAAGTGTCCATATCTAGTTCTAAAAGCTATCTTTTGAACGCCTTTCTCCCGAACTCGTATATGGTGGAACCTGATCTTAAATCAATCTTTGAGAAGCACTTAGCACCTTGTAACTGATCAAACAAGTCATTTATCCTTGAAAGGGGATACTTATTCTTTATAATTGCCTTATTCAGCTGTCGGTAATTGATACACATTCTTAGTGAGCCATCTTTATTCTTTACGAACAACACTGGTGCACCCAATGGTGAAGCACTAGGTCTAACCAAGCCTTTATCCAACATGTCTTTCAGCTGATCCATCAACTCCTTTAGCTCAGCAGGATCCATTCTATAAGGAGGGAGAGATATGGGTTGTGTACTAGGTAGCATATCGATAGAAAAATCAATTTCCCATTTTGGAGGTATACCGGGGATCTCGTCTGGAAATACATCTAGAAACTCATTAACTACCTGAATAGACTGAAGAGTTGGTGGTTCTGCATTTATATCATGAACGTGAACAAGATGATAAATACAACCCTTGGTAATCATCCTCCTCACCTTAAGATAGGAAATAAACTTACCTTTCGGCGTTGCTGTATCGCCTTTCCATTCCCGAACTAGCTCTCCTGGAAAGTGAAATCTAACAATCTTTGTCCGGAATTCAATAGTAGCATAACAAGAAGGTAACCATTCCATACCCATAATAACATCAAATTCGACCATCTCTGACTCTACGAGATCTACAGAGGTCTGACGGTCGACAATTTCTTCTGTGCAACCTCGAAAGACTCTTCTGGTAACAATAGACTCACTAATTGTGTAGATACAATAAAAGACCGATGTATTGACTCTGCTACTATACATAACTTCCCCGCAATAAATGGAATAACATAAGATAGTGTAGATCCAGGATATATCAAAAAATAAGCTCAATGGGAGCAAACAATCAATGTACCTCTCACAACATCTGGTGATGACTCTAATTCCTATCAACCAGTTAATGAATATGTTCGGTTCTGTGCACTACCAGAACTAGATGCTCCCTCTTTGCCTCCGCCACTACCACTACGTGGTAAAGTCTGGGGTCTATGCCCTATAGACTATGCTGATGAGAAGGAACCTACTGTTGACCTGGTCGATTGACCTATACCACCCTGACCTCCAGTCCACAAAAATAACAACCTGTGGAACCTTTTCTACAACTCCCGAAATGCATCCTACCGCAAGTACCGCAACGAGGTGGGGCTGTCCTAGCTTGGCCTGAACCCCTCTACTGTTGCGAGCCTAATGCTCGTGAACCCTCACATGGGCCTGACTGTTTCTGACGATCAAATCTACTGCCCTGGAACTGATGTGATGGAGGTCTAGGTGGCCTAATAGAATATCAGGGTCTGGACCACCCTGAAAATCTCCCTGTTAACCAGCGGGCCTAGCCCTCTTCTATCTTTCTCTCTCGACCCTCTCACTCATATACTGTAAATATCGGCGATCCTCTATACCTTGTGCTAATGTCGGAATTCGTGAGATATCCATATTATCATTTAGTGCAGCCGTAGAACAAGCATCGATATAGTGTAAGTCGATCCCTCCCACAAATCTACGAACCTTATCATGGATCGAATCAACAAATGCTGGTGCATATCTAGCCAATGAATCAAATCTCAGCCCATACTCTCGGACACTCATGCTCCCTTGTCGAAGGTTCAAAAATTGGTCCACCCGGCCATCCCTAATCTCTTGGGGCAAATACTGATCTATGAAAGCGTCTGTAAAGCTATCCCAAGTGGGTCGGGATGCATCGTTTCCCCTAGATATCTCCCAAATATCGTACCACATTACTGCAACATCGCGTAATCGAAATGCTCCTAACTAAACTGACTCAGTCGCTGAGGCATGCATGACTCTAAAGATCCTATGAAGCTGATCAATAAAGTGTTGAGGGTCTTCTCTGCGATCAGTCCTTGTAAACTGTGGAGGATTCAAGGCAAGAAATTCACGAACTCTCGAACTTCTAGGCCTTTCAGAAGGTCCGGTAACATCTGGCGCAACTGCTTGGCACTCTACAACTACTAACTACGCTAACATACATACTGCACTCTTGAATTCCTGATAGGATGGAATATGAGGGCTTGTTGGTGGAGTCGGAAGTTCTGTAGCCCTCGGAGGATCCTGAGGTGGTGGAGAAGCTATAGGGGGCTGATAAGATGTCTCCCCATGGGTCTCACAGTAGGCTACCTCTACCTGTGGTACCTTGTCGGTACATTCGCTTGCAGTTGTATCTAGCCCCTGGCTAGTTGTGGTCTGTCTAGTGTCAGTCATCTCTATCTGCATACAAGTATCAATTATAAGCCAGAAACCTCAACCCTTAAGATACCGCTCTATGGCACGAGGTGAGCAAAAGAAGGATAGTCATTCTAACATGCGCGGTAGCTCTTGCATATCAGATGTGGTGCAGAACACATTTATATAGAAGACTCTGCTAGACATGGCTTGCAGACTCCCTAGGATACGGCATTGCTCTAATACAAAGTTTGTCACTCCCCAAACTCGAGGGGCGCACTTGGCTCTTAATGCCAAAACTCAGTCCCGAGCCGACCCTACTAAACCGTTTTCTACTAGCAAATGGTAGCCACACACAATCAAGAAAATAAACAAGTATATCTCAGCTTAAAACTAAGCCCTCGGTCAGCAAAGCCCTTGTCAACTAATTATAAAAGAAACATCTACTCCTAGGAGATCATATAAATAAATAGCCAACTAGTATAGAAGTCCTGATTGGGCCATCGAGGCCACCATGATATCTATACCAAAATAAAAACAGGTATATATCATTAAAATACATCAAACAACTCAGAAGATTCAACAAACAAACAACATAGGCCAGTATGGACATAATGTAGCTATACACCCTACACACTAGTCTGCAAGCCTCTAAGAGTAGTAAAAATTAGAGTGACAGGGCCCCAGCCTACCCATAAAGATATATGCAACAAAAGGTAACAAACCTCTAAACTCTGGCAGCTCCGAAGGAAAGGGCTAGCCAACCGGATGAAACTCAATCCTGCTGCTAAAGAGATCAACTCGGTCGTCTGTCAGGACCTGCATGAATGAATGCAGCACCCCCAAGGCAATAGGGCGTCAGTACAAAATAATGTACAGAGTATGAAAGGCAATAGACCATGAAGAGTTATCCTGATATACTGGAATAATATGATAAGTAAATCAAGGATAAGATAAGTGAACTGACCTGCTCCTAAATCTAAACTTATCAAAAATAATAAAACAACAACCTACCCATGCCCCCAAAAGCTCGGCAGGTACAAACAGCACACAAGACCACCTAGCTACTCAGGCCCCCATAAGCCCGGAAGGTGCCAATCAGCCTAGAAACCCCTATCGGTAGTCCCCTAGCCCCATAGACAGTCACATAGCCATCTTAGGCATTAATATAGCCCCATAGGCAGCACATAGCTCTCTTAGGCATCAACATAACTTATAGACAACTCGTAGCTCTCTTAGGCAACAACATGGCCCTGTAGGAAGCACATAACCTTCTGAGGCGTCAATATAGCCCTGTGGGTAACTAAAACCCCTTTTAGGCATCAATATAGCCCCGTAGGCAACTCATAACCCTTTTAGGCATCTATATAACCCTGTAGGCAAAACATAGCCCTTCTAGGCATAGATCACATTACTGCAGCTAACCACAATAGCCCCAAGGGCAACAATAACAATCCAATCTCTAAAAGTGAGCAATTTATTTATAAGCAACCTATACAAATAGCCTCTAAGTCGGGTCTGACACAGGGATGCTATTTACTGAATAAGAATCTCGATAAGGGAGGATTATATCAACTTGAGTAGCCAACAATCAACAATAATGGAAACAAATGTAATATGGATAACAACCCAATTACATTGCTCCTAAGCTTTAAGGAAATATGTCGTTAGTACGGAATTGCCTTAACAAACCATTCCAATGAACGATCGAAAGAGCGTAGTTCCTTCACAAAAGTTTTTCCTTATGTCCTATGCTTCGCAAATACTATATATACACAGCTGGTACGCTCCTATAAATAGTTCATAATTAATGTTAAATTAGGAGATTTGCCATATTTCCCCAACTTGTCCAAACGTCCGTAGAAATTCATAAAAATAACCATAAAAGGTTCCCGAAATGATTAACTTAGTTAACCAAGTATAAACATTGAAGAAACACCAATAACTACAAATTTATATCTTCAAAAACTAGCTCCAAAGGCAGATAATATAAGGGAAAAACAATTGCCACGTGTAGCGATTACGTTTCTAGGCACGGGGGCAACGTTTAATGGTAGAGATCGTCAAAAACTAACCTTAATCATGCTAGAACTCCATAGGAACTCTCTCTTAAACTTTCTCTCTGGTTTGGAACTGAAATGGAATGTTTTCATGGCTTAAAATGTGAAATAAGCCGACATACCATATTTTTTACCCGATTTGGATTCGACCCAGATTCTGCCCCGGCAGTCCCTAGTAAAACCCTCATAACTTTTTGCCTTGATGTTGGTTTGATACGGGCTTTTGTGCGTTGCAAACTAGACTCATAGGAATTCGATTTAATGGGTGATAGGGCCTGTAAATCTTTATATATTGGGAGAAAACATCAAAGACATTTGATCCAAATTTTTGACAAATCTTTAAAAAGAAACTTACGATAACTTTCGTAAACTTTTATTTTACCACTTACTTAACTTTAAAACTTGAGATACAACACTTGAACACTTAAAATATGACATACCATATCATTTTTAATTTATTACTCACCCTTCTTGTCTTTCCACGAAGATAAGAGTAAATTTAGACATTTTGGAAAGTCGGGGTGTTACATCCTTCCCCCCTTAGAAACATTCTTCCTCGAATGAAAAAAAATCTAAGTCACGCGGTTAAGTTTGTCACTATCCAGGAACCTAAAATGCAAAAAGTATAACCTAGGCGTCTAACATGACGACTTAAATTGCTAAGCACTATAGCTCCGCAATAACAATGCGAGCAAATATACAACGACAACAACAATAATAATAAGCAACAATATAAAAAAAATCAGATAGGTATCTTACCTCACTGCACCAATATAAACTGATATGTCATCACCCTTGGATATGAAACAAGTGAGGATATTTGGACCTCATTCCAACCTTAGCTTCCCAGGTCACCTCTTCTCTACTCTTGTTTCTCCACAATACTTTAACCGAAGCCACCTCTTTAGTTCTGAATTTACAAACTTGCCGATCTAATATGGCAACTGGAGTTTCCTCGTAGGACAACTCCTCTGTAATCCGAACATCCTCAACTGGGACAACCCGAGAACGGTCTCCTACGCTCTTCCGTAGCATAAATACATGGAAAACTGGATTAACAAATTCTAGCCCCGAAGGCAATTCTAACTCATAAGCCACTCATCCTACCCTCCGAAGGATCCGGTATGGCCCAATGAATCTTGGACTAAGCTTGCTCTTTTTGCCAAATTTAATAACCCCTTTCATAGGCGAGACTTTTAAGAATACCCAATCATCGACGCAAAACTCTACGTCCCTTCGTCGCACATCTAAGTATGACTTCTATCAGCTTTGAGCTGTTAGCAACCTCTCCCATATAAGTTTGACCTGCTCCACTTTCTGTTGTACTAAGTCGGGTCTAATCGACCCTGACTCACCTACCTCGAACCATCCAATAGGGGATCTACATTTTCCCTTATACAAAGCCTGATAAGGTGCCATCCCGATGCTGGAATAATAATAATTATTATATGTGAACTCTATAAGAGGTAAGTGGTCATCCCAAACTCCCCTTGAAGTCTAGTGTACACGCACGTAGCATATCCTCGATTGTCAAAATTGTGCGCTTAGCATGGCCATCTGTCTGAGGGTGAAAGGTTGTACTAAGATGAACCTGTGTCCCCAATCCTTTCTGGAAGGACTTCCAGAAGTTGGCGGTGAATTGTGCTCCTCCATCAGAGATAATATATACTAGGACACCGTGTAGCCTAACAATCTCCCTAATATAGAGCCCTGCACAGTCTTCGGCCGTAACAGTAGCCATGACTGGTAAGAAGTAGGCTGATTCTTTAGTCTATCAACAATTACCCAAATAGAGTCAAACTTGCGACGCGATCGAGGTAACCTTGTAATAGAATCCATATTAATTTCTTCCCACTTCCACAAACGAAAAACTAGCCCAGCGGCCTTTTGGTGCTAAACCTTCACCTGTTGGAAATTAGGACACTGTCCACAAAATCAGCAACGTCCTTCTTCATCCCGTGCCACTAATAGATCTCCTTAATATCATGGTACATCTTCGTCGAAACAACGTGAATAGAATAACGGGAATGATGTGCCTCTTCCATAATCCGATACGAAAGCCCTGCAACATTTGGAACACACAATCGACCACTATATCTAAGGACTCCATCTCCTTCTATATCAAATTCTAAAGTCTGTTGATTTTGAGCCTTGGCTCTGAGCTGCTCTAAGCTAGGATCTTCTTGTTGCCATGATTTTACTTCTACAACTAGAGATGATACGGATGTGTCCTAAATTGTTACCCTATTATCTTATGCCTCTAACAATCTGACTCCCAAGCTACCTAACTAATGAAGCTCTCGTGCTAGCCCACACTTTTCAACACCTAAATATGATGAACTACCCATAGACCTTCGAATGAGGCCATCAACTACCACATTCACCTTTCCTGGATGATATAAAATGTCCACGTTGTAATCTTTCAGTAATTCAAGCCATCGACATTGTCACAGATTTAACTCCTTTTGTCTAAAGATATATTAAAGGCTTTTATGATCTGTGAAGATGTCAACATGAACACCATACAAATAGTGTATCCAGATCTTTAGCGAATGCACAATTGTAGCCAACTCTAAATCGTGGGTCGGATAGTTCTTCTCATGCTTTCTTAACTTCCTTAAGCATATGCGATAACCTTACCATGTTGCATTAGAAGACATTCCAACCCAACACCAGAAGCATCACAATACACCGCATAACCTTCTGTACCATCTGGCAATGCAAGAACTGGTGCGGATGTCAACCTGTCCTTCAGCTCCTAGAAACTATGCTTGCAAGCCTCAGTCCACTGGAACTTAGCTACCTTTTGAGTCAGCTTCGTTAATGGGGCTGAAATTGAAGAAAACCCCTCTACAAACCTTTTGTTGTACCCAGCAAACCCTAAGAAACTACGAACCTCAGTCGGAGTCATGGGTCTGGGCCAAGTCTTTACGACCTCAATCTTTTGGGTATCAATCGCAATGCCTGCATCTGATAAAATATGGCCTAAGAAAGCTACATAGTCTAACCAGAACTCACATTTCAAAAACTTTGCATAAAGTTCTTGGTCTCGAAGAACCTTAAGGACTGCGGTAGATGATTTTCATTCTTATCTTTTGAACGTGAATACACCAAAATATCATCAGTAAATAGAATCACAAACAAGTGTAGATACGGCCTGAATATACAATTCATCAGGTCCATGAAAACTGCTAGGGTATTAGTTAATCCAAAAGACACTACCAAGAACTCAAAGTGTCCATATCTAGTTCTTAAAGCTGTCTTTAGAACGTCTTTATCCCGAACTCGTATCTGGCGGTACACTGATCTTATATCAATCTTTGAGAAACACTTAGCACCTTGTAACTGATCAAACAAGTCATCTATCCTCTGAAGGGGATACTTATTCTTTATAGTTGCCTTATTCAGCTATCGGTAATTGATACACATTCTTAGTAAGCCATCTTTCTTCCTTACGAACAACACTGGTGCACCCCATGGTGAAGCACTAGGTTAAATAAAGCCTTTTTCCAGCAAGTCTTTCAGTTGATCTTTCAACTACTTTAGCTCAACTAGAGCCATTATATAAGAAGGGATATATATGGGTTGTGTACTTCGTAGCATATCTATAGAAAAATCAATTTCCCATTCTGGAGGGATACCAGGGAGCTCGTCTTGAAATACATCTAGAAACTCATTAACTACCGGAATAGACTGAAGAGTTGGTGGTTCTGCATCTATATCATGAACGTGAACAAGATGATAAATACAACCCTTGGTAATCATCCTCCTCGCCTTAAGATAGGAAATAAACGTACCTTTCGGCATTGCTGTATCGTCTTTCAATTCTCGAAATGCCTCTCCTGGAAAGTGGAATCTAACAATCTTTGTCCGGCACTCAACATTAGCGTAACAAGATGCTAACCAGTCCATACCAATAATAACGTCAACATTGACCATCTCTAACTCTATGAGATCTACAGAGGTCTGACAATCGATAATTTCTACCGTGCAACCTCGATAGACTCTCCTGGCAAGAATAGACTCACCAACTGGTGTAGATACAATAAAGGGTCGATCTAATGACTCTGCTACAATACATAACTTCCCCGAAATAAATGGAGTAACATAAGACAGAGTAGATCCAGGATATATCAAATAATAAACACAATGGGAGCAAACAATCAATCTACCTCTCACAATGTCTAGTGATGACTCTGAGTACTGTGGGCTAGTTAATGAATACGTATGGTTATGTCTACTACCAGAATTAGATGCTCCCTCTCTACCTCCGCCTCTACCTCTACGTACTGAAGTCTGGGCTCCGCGCCATGTAGACTGTGCGGATGAGGAGGAACCTATTGCTGACTTGGTCGACTGACCTATACCACCCTGACCTATGGTAGGGAAGTTTCTCCACTCATTCCCCTCCTGTCCACAAGAATAACAACTTGTGGAACCCTGTCTAAACGTCTCGAAATGCATCGTACCGCAAGTAGCACAATGCGGTGGGGCTGTCCTAGCCTAGCCTAAACCCCTGTACTGCTGCGAGCCTGATGCTCGTGAACCCTCACCTGACTATTCCTGACGATCAAATCTACTACCATGGAACTGCTATGGTGGAGGTCTAGGTGGCCTAATAGAATATCGGGGACTGGGACCACCCTGAAAATCTCCCTGTGAACCAGCAGGTCTAACCCTCTTCTGTCTTTTTCTCTCGACCCTCTCACTCATTTACTGTAAATATCGGCGATCCTCTATCTATACCTTGTGCAAATGCCTGAATTCATGAGATATCCATATTATCATTTATTACAGCGGTAGAACAAGCATCAAATCTTAGCCCGTACTCTCGGACACTCATGCTGCCCTGTCGAAGGTTCAAAAATTGGTCCACCCGGCCATCCCTAATCTCTTGGGGCAAATAGTGATCTATGAAAGCGTCTGTAAAGCTATCCCAAGTGGGTCGGGATGCATCGTTTCCCCTAGATATCTCCCAAATATCGTACCACATTACTGCAACATCGCGTAATCGAAATGCTACTAACTCAACTGACTCAGTCGCTGAGGCATGCATGACTCTAAAGATCCTATGAAGCTGATCAATAAAGTGTTGAGGGTCTTCTCTACGATCTGTCCCTGTAAATTGTGGAGAATTCAAAGCAAGAAATTCATGATCTCTCGAACTTCCAGGCCCTTTAGAAGGTCTGGCAACATCTGGCGCAACTGGTTGGCACTGTGCAACTACTAATTGTGCTAACATACATACTGTACTCTCGAAATCCTGATCAGATGTAATAAGAGGAACTAGATGTGGCATTGCTGGTGGTGTCAGAAGTCCTGTAGCCCTCGGAGGCTCGTGAGGCGGTGGAGAAGCTATAAGGGGCTAAAAAGATGTCTCCCCTGGGTCTCACAATAGGCTACGTCCACCAGTGGTACCTTGCCGGTACCCTCGCTTGCAGTTGTATCTAGCCCCTGGCTAGTTGTGGTCTGTCTAGTGTCAGTCATCTCTATCTGCATACAAGTATCAATTATAAGCCAGAAACCTCAACCCTTAAGACAATGCTTTATAGCACGAGGTGAGCAAAAGAAGGATAGCCATTCTAACATGCCCGATAGCTTCTTGCTTATCAGATGTGGTGCACAACAAATTTATAAAGAAGACTCTACCAGACATGGCTTGCAGACTACCTAGGATACGACGCTGCTCTGATTCCAAGTTTGTCACTCCCCAAACTCTAGGGGCGCAACTGGCTTCTAATGCCAAAACTCAGGCCCGAGCCGACCCTGCTGAACCATTTTCTAATAGAGCATGGCAGCCACACACAATCAAGAAAATAAACAGGTATATCTCGGCTTAAAACTAAGCCTACGGTCGGCAAGGCCTCTGTCAACTGATCTATAAAATAAACAGCTACTCCCAGGAGATCATATAAATAAATAGCCGTCGAGGCCCCCATGATACATCAAACAACTCACAAGCTTTAGCAAACCAACAACATAGGCCTGTATGGCCATAACGTAGCTATACAACCCACACACTAGTCTATAAGCCACTAAGAGTAGTAAAAATTAGAGGGACAGGGCCCCAGCCTACCCATAAAGATATATACAACAAAAGGTAACAAACCTCCCAACTCTGGTAGCTCCGAAGGAAAGGGCTAGCCAACTAGATAATAGTCAATCTTGCTGCTGAGGAGGTCTACTCAGTCATCTGTCAGGACCTGCATGCATGAATGCTGAGCCCCCAAGGAAATGGGCATTAGTACAAAATAATGTACAGAGTATGAATTGCAATAGACTATGAGGAGGTATCCTGATATACATGAATAATTTGATAAATAAATCAAGGAAAAGATAGGTGTACTGAGCTGCTCCTAAATCTAAACTTATCAAAAATAATAAAACAACCTACCCAAGCCCCCATAAGCTCGGCAGGTACAAACAACACACAAGACCACTTACTGAAACCCTCATAAACCCGGAAGGTGCCAATCAGCCTATATAACCCTGTAGGCAGAACGTAGCCCTTCTAGGCATAGGTCACATTCCTGCAGCTAACCACAATAGCCCCAAGGTCAACAATAACAATCCAATCATTAAAAGCGAGCAATTTAGTTAGAAGCAACCTATATAATTAGCCTCTAAGTCGTGTCCAACACAGGGACACTACTAACTGAATAAAAAGCCTGATAAGGGAGGATTATATCAATTCGAGCAGCCAACAATCAACAATAATGGCTACGAGTGTAATAAGGATAAGAGCCCAATTACATTGCTCCTAAGCTTTAAGGAAACATGTCGTAAGTAGGGAATAGACTTAACATACCTTTCCAATGAACGCTCGAAAGACCGTAGTTCCTTCACGAAAGTTGTTTCTGATGTCCTAAGCTTTGAAAATACTATATATACAATGCTGGTACGCACCTATGAATAGTTCATAATTAATCTTAAATCGGGAGATTTGCCATATATCCCCAACTTGTCGAAACGTCTGTAGAAATTCGTAAAAACAACCATAAAAGGGTCCTGAAATGATTACCTTAGTTAACCAAGTGTAAATCCTGAAGAAACACCAATAACTACAAATTTATATCTTCAAAATCAGCTCCAAACGCAGCTAATAGAAGGGAATAACGATTGCCACGTATAGGGCATACATTTCTAGGCACGGGGGAATGTTTAATGGTAGAAATCATCAAAAACTAACCTTCATCATGCTAGAACTCTATAGGAACTCTCTCTTAAGCTTTGTCTGTGGTTTGGAACTTAAATAGAATGTTTTCATGGCTTAAAAC
>JAJOOH010005049.1:0-14554 GCA_029582605.1 Solanum gracilifrons
AAAATCATTATTTGTAGAAAAATAGCAAAAAAATAATATTGTATGTATTTTGATTCTGACATATTTAGTAACTTAATTTAAATATTATAAATAAAATTCCAAAAGTAGACTAAAAAAATAATTTATCGTAAAAAATCTGACCACTTTAGGAAATATAAAACAAAAAACTGACTACTCTTCCCACGTAATCACACCTTATTCCCACGTGCGAACTGCAACAAGAAATTCACACACGTTCGTATCTATCACTCTACTTCCACGTGACATATCAAGTGGTCTTCATTATCCGATCCAATCCGACCCGAACCACACTCACTATCTTACTAATATACCCTCTCGTCCTATCTTAGTTGTCAACATTACAAAAACTAATATTTTTTTTTTAATATTTATAATTTTTTGGGATAAGGGTCTGAAAAATACCTCAACTTTGGTCGAATTTGCTGTTGCGATACTAAACTTTCATGAGAACCTATTACCTCCCTAGACTATTTAATACCGTATTTTAAACATATATATTTGCCTACGTGGACATAAAAAATAATGCAAAATTATAAATAGTGATGGACACATATATACCTTTAAAATACACTATTAAATAGTTCAGGGGGGTAAAAAATACGATATTAAATAATCTAGGGAGGTAATAGGTCCTCATGAAAGTTTAGTATCGCAACAGCAAATTCGACCAAAGTTGAGGTATTTTTTAGACCCTTATCCCTAATTTTTTTAACGGTGCGTGAACAAGAAATATAACAATTAATATGGAATGAAAGGATCGTTTGGTAGTTGATTAAAGTTATGCAGATATTAGTAGTGTAGGGATTATCTATGAATGAATCTATATATTAATTTATGCAAATATTTGTTTTTTATGAATTAATTATTTATGTATTAGTTATTTCACCTTTTATCCGGCATAAAAACAATATTATAGATTTTCTCACAATTTTATATTAATTATGTAAATTTTTAAAATTGCAAACCAAATACCATATTAGTTTAAGATATGAACAATTTACATCTTAATCAGCTATTAAACATAACATTTAATATTTGCGTAACTTATATCTGAACAAGCTACCAAACGACCTCTTTGTGTTTGTGTGAAAGAGAGTGACTTTGCCATGTGTCATCTAAGTGGGTTATCCAATATGACCCGACCCAATCTGATTCGATAAACACCCTTTTGGTTTGCGTAGGACTGAGTGTATCTCAACCACATAACATCTAAAGTCGACCCAATTCGACCCAACCCGACCCGATTACCGATATATTTATCTCTAGGCTCTATGGTGCGTGCGTGAGAGGAAGAGAGTTTTAATACGATTAAAATTAACTTTTCTCTGTTCCCAGGGTGGAACTTAGAAGTTTGGAATTTCATTTTTGTTTGTTTGTTTCCTTTTTCTTTTTTTTTTAATAAGCTCTGAAATTCACGTAAATTAAAAAAATAAAAAAAAATGATTTTTTATTTTCAAGAAAAATTTATCACTATGATGGTATAGAGGCTGTAAAGAGAGGAGGAGGAAAATTGAAATAGAATAGAAAGGAAGAAAAATTAGTTCTTCTTTTTCACGTTTCTTCTTCTCTTAAAATAAAGATCAGATTTTTATTCATTTTTCTGTATCAAGATTACATTTTTCTTGATACCCACAATCTGTTTCCCTGTTTCTGAAGCACCCTTTTCATAATCTTGTTAGTAGCGGGTGGGTGGTTGGGTAGGGAGAGATGGGGGGTTGTGTTTCAAGACCAGATGGTTGTGCTGGAGGTAGATTAGGTGGTTCAAGGAGAAAGATTAGGAAGAGAAGAAAAGCTGTAAAGAAAAGGGTGTCTTCTCATGTATCAGATCGATCAGCAGCTGATAAAGTTGACAAGTCTTTCCCTTTGGATCGTTCTTTCAACAATCCCACTTTTAATGGTACTTTCTTGTTTTATTTTCTTGTTTGTGTGTACATTTTTTGGGAATTTGTTAGTTTTCTTGTTCACTGTAATTGTGATTGTTGAAAGTTGCTTTCTTTGTTGAAGAAAATTGGAATCGAGAAGAAAGTCGAGTTTTTGATGTAATTACTATTAGTTGAGTCATGAGTGAGCTTTGTGAATATTGAAAGTTTCTTTCTTTGTTGAAGAAATTTGGATTCATGAAGAAAGTTGAATTTTTGATATAATAATGGTTAGTTGAGTGAGCATTTGAGAAAAGTTCAATGTAGTTGTGATTATTGAAAGTTACTTTCTTTGTTGAAGAAAATTGGAATCGAGAAGAAAGTCGAGTTTTTTGATATAATAGTTGGTAGTTGAGTGAGTATTTGAGAAATCTAACACATAATTGCATTTTTGATCTGTTAATGTTGGTGGAGTGTGAAATTAATCTGTGTTTTTGGAGTTTGATTTCTTGACTTGGTTTATTTAAGTTGAATTGAAGGTATATGGAGGTTGGTGGGGTGCATTTTTCTTTGGAGGTTTAGTTAGATGTTTTTTGAAGGAAAAAGAATTCAACTTTTCTTTGCAGTAGCTCATTTTTTGTTGCTGTTGTTACTGTTTCTTTATTAGTTGATATGCTTTCTTCACTGCCGTTTTTCACTCGAGTCGAGGGTCCTCTGAAAGTAGTCTTTCTACCTCCATGAGGTAGGGGTAAGGTTTGCATGAACTCTACCCTTCCTAGATTCCACCCACTTGTGGGATTACACTGGGTATGTTGTTGTAATTTCTAATATTGCTAAATAGGAGAGGGTGGAGTGGTTTGGGATTAGGGAGAGCCTAAAGAAGTGGTTGAGCTGAAGAGAGTGTGATATTATGTTTTAATGGCGTATAAGTAGCAGGTAATGCCTGACGCTATTATAGAGAAGGAGGAGGAAGAGGCAAAAGAAAAGGAACTGTTTTGACAGTTTTTTTTTCTATGCTATGCACCCATACTCAATTAAATGTATGGTTGGTACTCTAAATTGCAATGTACATTATATATTGCCGTATATAACAACTGGAGAGATGAGGAGGTATGCCAAATTGTTGAGAAAGGCATAAGATTTTCTTCTTTGGATGAGATATAGTTATAACTCTCATTTACCCTTTGGTATCTTAATTAGCATGCACCTGAATGGTGCTGACCGTAACGCTTTTCTTCAACAATTTGTTTCTTGAATTAAGTGAATCGGGATAATTACTCCATTAGGAATTTTGAATAGCTTATTCTAGGTTCAGTAGTGTAGTCTTCTGGATCGAGTTTACTTTATGGCATGCCTACTGCCAAACACGGTTATTTCCTGTCTTTTTGGAAATTATATATGATAAATCCTACTCCCTCAAATCCTCCAACATTTTCCCTTCACTTGGCAACTCAGTTTCTTATTCTGTCTTAAACCATAACATTGTTTCAAAATTGAGTTTACAAAACTTGGCTCCCTAAGAACTTCTATTTTTAAGTCTCTTCACTTCTTTTAGGTCGAATATCTAAATTAAACACAATTCTGTGAGTATAACATGAGGAATCGAATAATAACATATTCTTTGTGTCAAAAGAGGCACTATGTGATTAATGGAAGTTATAAATATACTGAGTTTATCTGTATGCTTGGTGGTAATTGTACCAGTTGAAGTCCCAAACAAAGACACATGTTGTTTTCTTTTGATAAAAATTGATGGTTCCTTTTATCTATTTAATACAATGCTAAATTACTGGAAGTTGCTAATATCCTTGCAATGTTTCCACTTATCCTAAAATCCGCTGTGTTCCTTTGAAACTGGAACTAAGCAGGTGTCTCTTAGATCATGATGGATATCATCTATATCATATCTTCATTTTCCTTCCAATCATTCCTGGGAGGGATGCTTTGCATAGTTTAGCTTCATGTTACTTCTGTCTGTCCAACCTAAAGCTGAATGGTCTATAGCGGATAAACCATTGGAACTAGCCTTTCCTAACATTTTGTGCTATTGTATAATGAAATAACAGGAAGTACTGAAGAAGCATGGTTTGATTCTTCTGCAAGATTTGAATCTGATGGCAGTGATGAAGATTTCCAGAGTGTTGCTGAAGGTATGGCTTTCTCATTTCAGTTTATACGGTCTAACTGCAGTTGGGAAATTGTCATGCTGTGAATTTAAGAATAGAAATGTAATCACACTATTCTGCAGATGTGCTTTCTCTCAACGGCTCTGATTGTGGACGGACTAGTGTAGCTTCAGCAACAGATGTCCACCATGGGGATGTTGATGTCAATGCCCACCACAGGTTATCCTCTGACCTGCAGAGGCAAGGAGAATTATCAACAAGCAATCCTGCTTGTAGCTCCGACAGTGGCTCAGCTAAAACGTCAATCAACCCAAGCAGTATGTTGCGTCCAAAAGATGCAGACTCAAAAATGAGACTTGATGGACCTCACAGTGAGGTACAACCTGTGTTCCTTGATGAAATCTCTTCCTCTGCTAATGGAAGCAGTAGAAGGGAGGATGGCTTGTTGGATAACTGTGGAATTCTTTCAAACAACTGTTTGCCCTGTCTTGCATCCACGGTTGCACCAGTTGAGAAGAGACAATCTCTTAACGCTAGTTCTCCAAGTGCAAAGAAGAAAGCTACCATAAAACTTCCTTTCAAATGGAAAGAAGAAAATCCTGTTGCTGCTTTACGTAAGTTTCTATGTCTACCCTTTTTCCCTTCCAATCTAAGCCCACCCTTTTGGTCTAGATGCTTCAGTGCAATGTTTCTGCATGTGCATCCCTAAGTGATTGAGTTTTCATATCTTTTTCTAATAGTCAATGCCAGAAGTGGCTGGGGTTTCACATGTATTTCTAATAATTGTTAGTGCACTTTCGGGAATTAATTTTTTGATAAGGTAAGATTTTATTGAAGACAGTAATACTGTGACTACCTTTTGTCAATTGCACAAATGAATCAACTGGCTTATGCTTCATCAACAATGTGCAAGAATGAAGATATTTCATGAATTGCTTTTTTGACCTTAAGCCTATTGCAGGATTTAATAGTGTTGTGGTGATTTTTTTTTTTCTTCCAATGAGAACTTGCTATATTCAACTATTGTCATCTTACCGCAAAAGCTTTGTCCCATCTGATGCCAACAAGAAATATTATTTGGAAATTAAGTTATCTTCAGCTCTCCTAGAAATATTACTTGCAGACAAACATGGACAATGTTTGAGCTGTTTATTCTTCTTTTTAAGGTATAACTGAAGTACGTTTTTGAGGATTAATAAGCAAAGTGCTCCAAAGTTTGTGTGGAAGTGTAGTTAATGAAGTATGAGGCAATGAAAAAAATGTTGGGTATAGAAACCTGTTCTGAAGCTGTTGTTAAGAGATTTTATGTTGTGTGTATTTCTGTTGGGTTTAATGCTCCTTCCTTTTCTGAAAGATTGAAGACCAAATGTTATCTAGAATCCAGATGAGCTCAAAGCTGTGTACTTTGTGCCGAGAGTAGATGAGTCTGAACTGCTACAGGTGGATGAATACCTTAACACATGGCCTTTGATGTAAAGTTAAAAGATGATCATAGGCTAGTACGATGTTACACATGTATGCAACATTCTGTTTTATCAACACCCCTTATAAGAAATAAGATATCAGACTTAGCCTTGAAACATTGCAATAAAAAGGATTTCACGGGGCAGCGTGGATGTGGGATATTTCAGGGATGTCATTTGTTAATGCAAAATCCAAATAGAGGATATTTGGTGCATTTGATGTGAGAGATGATACAGTTACTCCTCTATTGACTTGGGGAACATTGTTTGTGAGCTTTTCATCTTAGTAATCTGCTTTTGTGGGTGTAAATTATTGAGTTATTTTCTAAAGAGTGTACAATTTTCTTTGATCTTGCGCTATTACACTAACTAGCAAATCAGGAAGAGAAAAAATGAGGAACGGAGTTACTATGATCAAGAGTAAGTGGATAACATTTGCATCATAAGTCAATGTTGAGCATGAGAAGTTGCACTCTAGATTTTGATTTGTAGATGGGAGGTGTACACACCAACTGCTAAACAGATCAGGGAATTGAGGCAAAACAAACTGACTCTTATCCTTTTAATGTGGTACAGTTTCATCTAAAGCCCTGCTTCAAAGACCAATAGCTGGTTCCCAAGTACCAGTTTGCCGGTTGGAGAAGAAAATGGCTGATAGTTGGTCCCATATTGAACCGGGCACTTTCAGGGTTCGAGGAGAAAACTATTTCAGGTAAAGTGCTTCCCTCTCTTAGCACTCACATGCACACAGATACATGCAAAAATATATAAAGATGTGTCTAATCATATAAAACCTTAGAGCATCTATATGATAATCATCAACATGCATATGGATATGTGCCAGCTGCCACTGCACTAGTTCATATGTTGTATAAGGTATTTCATTGCACACATATTCTTTTGTGCAGGGATAAAAAGAAGGTGTTTGCTCAAAATTATGCAGCATATTATCCTTTTGGAGTTGATGTATTTTTAAGCCAGAGAAAAATATTTCATATTGCCCGACTTGTGGAACTTCCTTTCATTGAACAATCTGGAACACTTCCTCCCATCCTTGTTGTGAATGTTCAGGTATGATTGGTTTTTGAAATCATAGTAATGAGTATTTATATAGTCTTTTTCTTGATCTAACTTTCATAAAAGCTTTCAAGGTCCTGAAAGTTGTTGTAAATGTTATCTGCTTTGTTCATTTTAAGTCTGTCTCTGCTACTTTTCAATTGAAGATAGGTAATGTCTCCATGCTGTAGATGCAATTCATTTGCATTTTCAAAGTCTAAAGTATTCTGCTGCATCATTTTACATTGTATGAAAGGGTGTCGATTGATAGTAATTTCTGGTCCCCTCATGGGGCAGTTTGAGTAATGAATGTAGTGTAACCACTAATCTTACTTTATTCATGGCGTGTCCTAAACTCCTAATCATACCAAGTTTCATTATTTAAGTAGTCATTTAATTCATGTATCTTTAGCCATTTCATAGCACTCTTAACCTTGCCTTTTTCTTTTAGTTTTTCTATTTCCCAAAGTGCTCCCATTAACAGTTAATCGGCCTTTTGGATGTCATGTCTGCTGTTGAAATTAAATGTACCCATGTAGACATCACTGGTTACTTCGTTAATGTGTATTCCCGGGATTAGCCACTTAACACTATCTTAATTTTCTATAATCTCAGCATTAGCTACTTTATTCTTAATTATTCCCTCATGTTGCGGAACTGTTTTTCTTCTGCAGATCCCGTTATATCCTACTGCAATTTTTCAAGGTGAAACTGATGGTGAAGGGATGAGTTTTGTTTTGTATTTTAAGCTTTCGGAAAGTTACGCCAAGGAACTTCCTCCTCATTTTCAAGAGAGTATCAAGGTATGTTTGAGCGTTCATGTTTTCACATAATTATTCTTTTTCTTTTTCCGTGTATGATTGGTTTCAAAGTCACTCTCTTGCAGTGTTGGTTTCTTCATATGATACTATCATCTTTTCCCATTTCATTTGCAGTTCTATCTACTTTTGCTTATACATCCTTTGAAGTGTTGAGTCATATTCACTACGTCTTTTGTAGCTTTCTATCATGATTCATGTCTTCCATATTTCATGAGTGACCATCATATTTACTTGAGTCAATTTTTATTTTTTTTTGCAAACAATCGAGTTCCTATTTGAACTAATTCTCACTTTTCTTCCCCTTGTCTTATCTTGGACAGAGGCTGATTGATGATGAAGTGGAAAAAGTAAAGGCTTTTCCTGTTGAACATACTGCACCCTTTAGGGAACGATTGAAGATATTAGGTCGTGTAGCAAATATGGAGGAACTCCCATTAAGTGCAGCAGAGAGGAAGCTTATGCATGCCTACAATGAAAAACCTGTTCTTTCACGTCCTCAACACGAGTTTTACAAGGTAAATTTTTGCAAACTTTGGTTCTTTTTAAATTGGAGTATGATTTGGCTACACATCCTGTTCTACTCAAATTTGTTAAATGTCCCTGTCATTCCCTTTTAACATTTAGTTTTTGGGAAAAGGAAAACATGCTGTTTTGAACTGGGAAACATCCTCAAATTATCTGGTGTGTCCAGTAGTAAATTAAGACTGTTCCACAGTGACTAGGATAATAAAGCAGTTTACATATTAACAAAGATTACTGAATAAACTAAAAGTTGTTTCTAGAATGACTGATGAAACATGGACCATCTATTCGTCGCAAATCGTGTTAGGCACTCTTTAACTCGATAAAATATAATTTCTTTGCATGATTTAATCTCGAATTTTTAACTTCTCATCTGAAAGTACTAGTTTTTTCCTGTGGACTGAGATTGTTTTCTTGCATTATGTTCCTTTAGACCATACAAGTAGTGTAGTTTATAGGTTTTACTTTGCATTTGTTACGGAACCATAAGATATCTTCACTTAAATTTTCCATCTGAAATTTAAGAAGAATTGTTTCAGTTATAGCATACATCTAAACTGTTGCCCGTTTTCTGGATTAAGAAAAAAATATATGACTAGGTGTTGAACGTCTTTTGATTCTTACTTCGGCTGTTAATGATCTTTTTGCAGGGAGAGAATTACTTTGAGATTGACATAGATATGCATAGATTCAGTTACATCTCTAGGAAGGGTTTTGAAACATTCCTAGATAGACTAAAGCTCTGTTGCTTGGATGTTGGGCTAACAATTCAGGCAAGTATCTGTCTCCAACGTTCCATTATTTTTTCTTTTCTTCCAGATTCTTTTTCTGCCTCGAAAATCATTTTATCCATCTAGGTAACGTCTTTTACCACTTTCCAAACAGGGAAACAAAGTTGAAGAATTGCCGGAGCAGGTTTTATGTTGTGTACGGTTAAATGAAATTGACTATGCGAATTATCAGCAACTGGGGTTGGAATAGAGAGCCCTTTGAATTAGCTGCACAGACATTGCAAATAAAGAAGTAACTTAGAGATGTTCAGTTCTCTCTCGCTTTTGGTGCCTACCTCTCTCTGTCTCATTCTATCCCCAATTATCAAAATCTTCAATATTGGGCAGATTATGAGTGTAGCAGGTTCAACGGGAACTTGCCTGTTTGGGGCCAACTCCTATGCCACCTAGCCTTTTATGACATGAGTTCTGGACAAGTCAATAGCTTACATAAGCTATATATGTGTATGAATTCATGGACAACATTGAGATATCATTTAATGGAGTCGATTCTAATTCATTTTTGTGTTTACTAATGAAGCAATCTGTTCAATTACTTTTCAGTAACATGAATTTTAGTGCTTGTGTTCTTGTATACTAATGTGTGCGCTGAGGGGAAGTTTTTAATTTGCAATGGAAAGGTGTTTGGATTATCGCCAAAATTATATATACTTCTATTGCCAATGTAAAAGATGGGTAATGTCTGCGTATATCCTACCCTCTCAAGACCCCACTGGTTTGCTTGAGGGATTACACTACTGGGTATGTTGTTGTATATCTGGTTACTTATCATGAATTATACGTTACTTGCTATATGTATGTAGTGATTTAGGTTGCAAAGAGTTGCATTAACAGTTGAAGAGAAGAATTGCATTAACAGTTTGATCCTCTATATTGAATTGTTTCTAGAAAATTATGTGAAGAGCAACTAAAGCTCAAGATTTACAGGGAAGAAGGGGTTTCCCGCATAAACCTCTGTTTCCAGAGAATGAGCTCTGCGGAAAATCAAGAAATGGCTTCCCATAAGGTATTTTTCCTTCAAGAAGATTATCTGAAAGGTTCAATTCTTTCAGTTTATTCAGCTTCAAAAACTCCTCAGGGATTCTGCCAGTGAATTGATTTTTGTGCAGCATCAGTCTCTCCAGAACGGTCACGTTGGCCAGTGATGTTGGCAGGTTAGCTCCTAATCCATTGTAACTGAGATCCAAAGTCTGTAGTGTTTTCAATGTTCCTACGGAGGTTGGTAATCTACCTTTGAGAAAGTTATGCGATAAATTTAAGTGTTGGATATGTTGTTGTCCTCCCATGCCAATCTGCTCGACACCACTTGAGAAATAGTTATCAGACAGATCAAGATATGTCAATGATCCTTCTGCAAACCTGCTTTTTATCTGGAAAACTGCATTCATACTGCCTTCTAGCTTGTTTGAGTGAAGGTCTAACACTCCCAGAATGTCGAGATTTGTGACAGTTGAAGGAATCTCAGACACAAACTTGTTCTTAGAAAGGTTTAAAGAATAAAGCTGCGAAAAGCTGCCAATCCAAGCTGGTATCCTTCCTGAAAGACGGTTAGCTGACAAGTCTAGTTCCAGCAATGACTTGGGTATGTAATCTGGAATTTCGCCATGAATTTCACATCCTGCCAAGTATATTCGCGATAGTGATGGCAACTGCATGAGCCACTTGGGAATGGTTGACATATTCAAACGGTTGAATGAAAGATCCAGCGATTGAAGATTTGAAAGGGAAGAAATTTCATGAGGCAACGGTCCTTCAATCATGTTATGAGATATACTCAGGTAAAGAAGCTTTGAAATCCCGCCTATTGATCTTGGCAACAGACCAGATAATTGGTTGCAACTGAGATATAACATTTCCAATAACTTCAAATTACCCATACTCGAAGGAATAGAACCCTTTAGCTGATTGTTTGCAAGTGAAACTCTCTGAAGGGAGGTCAAGTAGCCTATAGATGAAGGTATCGTTCCACTAAGCCGATTGTTCTGCAGTCTTACAAAGCTCAGAGAAGACAATTTCCCAGGTTTTGAAGGCAACGGTATGTCCCCCTCGAGCTGATTGGAATTCAGGTAAAGAACTGACATAAACTTTAGTCTAGAAATAGAACGAGGGATTATCCCCGTTAACGAGTTATTAGACAAATCAACCTCTTTCAATTCTTGCAAATTACCAATGTTTTCTGGTATATCCCCTGTCAAGACATTCTCTTGAAGACACAAACTTTCTAATTTTTTCAACTTTGTTATAGACTCAGGAATTACACCAGAAAGTTTATTTGAATGTACATCCATTCTTCTTAGATTCTTGACACCTCCTATACACCAGGGAATAAAACCCGAAAAACCATTTTCTTGGAGATACAACTCTTCCAGTTTAGACAACATACAAATGCTTTCTGGTAATGCACCAGTAAACCTGTTTCTAACAAAGTTGAGTTTTCTGAGATTTGGTAGATGTAAACCAATCAATGAGGGGATTTTCCCTGTTATACCAAGGAGATCACCTATATCGATAACTTCAAGATAGTTGATGAGTGTGATTGAAGGTGACAATTCCCCTTCCATAGCAGATTGAATTGGTGCATCATCTGAAGTATAGAGACCAGGTAGACTTATACTTACAACTCTTTTAGTTACATTACTACAAAAAATACCTTCCCATTTACAACAATTGTGGCCAATCCATTTACTTAGTCTACCAGAAGTGTCTAAATGAATTCCAGACTTGAAATCTTGAAGACCTTTTAAATCATTTGGATGACAAGATTTACTTTTACAAATAGTTGTGAGAGTTAGCAATACAAGAAAACAAAGAACTTGAGAAGCCATTTGGGAGATTTTTGTGAAATGAAATGATGGTCAAAGATGTTTTAAGACAATGATTTGGTTTCTCTCTTTACAGATTGTAATATGCTGAAAAGCATGTTATTTTTATTAATTGTTTATATTTTCATTTGTTAAAAAAAGTTAGAGATAAAGTTAAAAATATTAAAGAAATGAAGACAAAACAAATCTAGACTTTATTAAAGATTACTCTTTTCGTCCATCTTTACTTGTCCATGTTTGATTTTATACACCTCATCAAGCAACAATAAATAAAGGGGCCATTAGCGATAAGTCATCTAAATATTAAAAAGTGAATAATATTTAATAGCAAGAGTAAAATAAATATAAAATGAAAAATTATTTTTTGATTTTTCAATTTGAATAAAGAATTTTTAATATATTGAACGATTAAAGATGGAGGGAATACTATTGGCAGTTTGCACATAGAGTTTTTTTCCTTCTCCCAATAATTTTTTAGGATAACTAAACTAATCCTCTGCTTTTGCCAGCAATGTTGACAGATGACCAAAGCCTTTGGTTCCTCAAAAACGCCAAAGCACTATTTTGTCCTAGGAAGATGCTTGCTTTATCATTTTTTATTCTCAATTTAACTTATACTTTCTCCGTTTCAAAATAAGTATCGAGCTTATTTTTTTATTTTATTTTCTGACACCTATGATAGAGATTGAAGGTGTTTGGCCTCTAAAAGGAATTGTGATTTTAGATTTTTGGAAAATTTCTTTTCATAATATCCTTATTCTCCTTTAATTTAGAGCTATCGTAACTTTAGCTCCTCATGGTATACCTCATTAAAGAAAAAAGAGCGGTTTATGGTTTAGTAGTTATCATTTCCTTTGCTCTACTATTCACGAGCGTTCAAGGAATAAAATATTAGCAAACACTCTTCACTATTTTGGATAGTATGATTCACAATGTGAAAGGTAACTAATTTGTCAAATTTAGAAAATTTTAGGTCAACTAAATGTTAATCCGTGGAGACAAGAAAACTTTAAGGATAGACAATTACTTGTACTTGAAATCTCATGTGGGAGGGTTTAGAGCCTGTTAAGTCAATAATATGAGATGGAGGAAGTATTATTTTTTCTTAATTCTTAATATGCATGAAATATGATAAAAACGACATTTTATTTGGGATGGAAAGAATATACATTATTTTATAGTATCAATATAACTTATACAAATTAGTAAATTACATAATGTAACTTATTTTAATGATTAGATGTACGTCATGTGTTTGGAAACTATCATAAGCAAAAAATTAATACTCCTATTTTAATAAAGAAAGATAGAAGGGTGGTCATTTTATATACGACATCTTGAATTATGTGTCATTAATTGAGATTCACAATTATAAATTATACAATTGTTATCTGTAATTATTTTTAGGTTTAATTATATACAACTAGGCATTATCTCACATCTAAAGACAGAATTTTGACAACTTTGAAGTGGTCATACTCGTAAAAAAATTATTTGTATTGGGCCAATAAAAGTATATATCTTTATCTTTACATTTGTGAACACTTAATTATAGTCAAATTATATGAATTTTTATTTGTTAATTCTTATATTTTATTTATATATAATTAATAACTTGAAATATTATTATAAATATTATAATCAGATTACAATATTAATAATTTATACTCCCTCCGTCCACAATTGTTTGTCAGGGTAAGGTCAAGCACACCCCTCAAGGAAAATTTAATACAAGGTGTAATTTGACTAATATAACCCTACTATACCAAGATACCAAAAGTCCACATAACTTTTCAATTGAACTACACTATCATTAAGGGCAGAATTTGAAAAAAGTGACTAATTATTTCTTGATTGTTTAAATTGACAATTAATCTTGGACATCTATTTTTAATATACCTGCCAAATAATTGTGGACGGAGGGAGTGTATAGGTTCAGACTTTTCTTGGATTTTGAGGAGAGATCAACCAATCATCTGACATCGTTTGTTGAACAAAATCTTAGTGGGCTCTTGAAGCTTCCACGAAGCTCAGTTAAAATTTGGAGAGTTAATTAAATTTTCATTTTATTAGAATTATATACATAATTTGGTATTTATGTCCATTTCGGTTAGTAACTGATTCTAAATTTATAATTTAAAAAATAACTTAAATAGTCGTCCATCTAAAAATTATGTTCGTCAAATAGATAGTGCATTATTTGCTCTATTTTGTGCTCTCTCAATAGTCTGCGTAAAAAAATATATTAGTGCTACATATCAATTAATTAATTCTCACCTCACAATAGACAAGGTAGGGATATTGGATATTGACAAATTCAATAAATAAAACTGTACATTGTATTTATTGATTTTTTAATTGACGTGATTTTTACTAAGATAACGCTTATTTTGAGATGGATGGTGAGCGTACTTATTTTGTTAATTTTCATCACAATTTAACTTATACACATTACCGATATTTTTTAAATTTTTTTTTAATTTTATATTAACAATATAATTTAAACTTGTTATTACATATAGGATAATGTAACCTATTTTGATGGTTAAACGTATGCTACGAGTTTGAATCATACCGTATATTATATTGACACTCAATTTTGATCCGAATTAATTTTCATGGTTCTTAAATTTCAAACGATTTAAAATAATTAGCTTTTATAAAGTGAAAACTATTTTCCAAAATACTCTTTAGTGACTATTTGAAAATCATCTCAAAAGATTTTACATTTTAAGTTAATTATTATATTAATTTAGTTTGGTTTAACTTATAGTTATAATTCCGAGTTAATTAGTTTGTAGTGAAGTTAATTATTTTATTTCATTAAAATTAAAAAGTATTTCAACTAATTAATATTAATTCATATCATTTTAATTTTGGCCGAATTAATCAATTAAATTTAATTTGGTTAACTTTTAACTTAAATTGGCTAAAAATACATTTCACTTGACTATTTCTTATTACAATATTTATTTTTTAATTGGTGGAGCTAAAAGCTCCTTTATTTCAATAAAACCAACTATTTACAAACATAGACCTTAAACAATAGGCCCAAAGGAAAGCTGAAAACAAA
>JAJOOH010005050.1:0-19040 GCA_029582605.1 Solanum gracilifrons
ATGTTATGTAGGACAATAGGAGCATAGTCGAGTTCAAGATTTAAGCTTTATGTGTTCAGTAGAAGTTGTTGCAGTTTTTTCGGATGCTTTGTACACGGAGTTGCCCTTTTTTTAGTTGAGATTTTAAGATTTAAGCTTTATTTGTTCGACCTTAAAAAATTGGATTTTTTGGAATTATGAGTGGAGTCTTGGCGTAGCGGGTAAGGTTGTTGTCATGTGATCAGGAGGTCATGGTTTCAAATCTCTTGTAGAAATGCAAAGTAAAGCTGCTTTGCTTATATAGACCCTTGTGGTTCGGTCTTTCTCTTGACCCCATGTACAGCGGGAGGTTTAGTGCACTAGACTGCCTTTTCATATAGATGATATCATGATATATATGTATACTCTGTGTTGGAAATGTTGGGTAGTTGAACCCGTTGCAAATATGCTACGTCTGCCTCTGTATGTAAGACAATAGGAGCATAATCGAGTTCAAGATTTAAACTTGATGTGTTCGAGTTTGACGAGTAAAGTTTTAGCATTGAGATTGTTGCAGTTTTTTGTCTTTTGGAATTATGGGTTCAGAATTTGTGATTTGTTGAAAATTTTAGTAATTTTTGCATAGATGATGTAAGCTTAATGTGTTGGGGTGTGGCCCTTTCCCGGACCTTGCATGGAGGATGTTTTATGTTCGGGGGTGCCTTTTTTTTTTTACTTGAGTTCAAGATTTAAGCTTGATGTATTCGACCATAAAAAAATTGGTCTTTTGGAATTGTGGTACATTGTACATTGATGATAATTGATATATATACTCTGTGTTGGGAATGCTGGGTAGTTGAACCCGTAGAAAACATGCTAGGTCTGCCTCTGTTATGTAGGAGAGTAGGAGCATAGTCAAGTTCAAGATTTAAACTTGATGTGTTCGACCAGTAAAATTTTAGCATTGAGCTGTCTACAATCTACATCACACAGTTGGGGTGCGACCTTTCCCAAGACCTTGCGTGAAGGATGTTTTGTGCATCGGGTTGCCCTTTTTTGTACTTGAGTTCAAGATTTAAGCTTTATGTGTTCGACCTTAAGAAGTTGGTCTTTTGGAATATAGTACATTCTACATAGATGATATATATATGTAGCAAACACACTAGGTCTGCTTTGGTATGTAGGATAGTAGGAGCATAGTCGAGTTCAAGATTTAATATTTGTTGAATTTTTTTGTAATTTCTACAAAGATGTATATATACACTATGTCGTAACTGCTGGGGCATTTGAATCCGTAGCAAACATGCTAACATCAGACTCTGTATGTTGCAGAGATGTGTTGCTCATTTTTTAATCCTAACTGAATAGAATTATCTCATGATCAGTGTGTATAATCTTTAGTTTGGCTTTCGCAAACGGTACTATACTACAAAATCATAATTTCTTGTGATAATTTGTGGTGGCAAGATACTTTTATGATGGGCCAAATACGTGGATAACCCCTCAAACTTTGCACCAATTTTCAGTTAGACACCTTAATTTTCCTAGTGAGTAGTGACCAATTGAACGCCTCTACTTGATAGAGATGTGTCTTGTGAACCCCCGTGTATGACACGGCAAAACCATGTTGGGTAAAAACACGTTTTTTCCATGTCATACACGGGGTTCAACAAAATCTTCTTCGTCTGAAAATTATACTAGTCAACTTTTATGTTTTGAATCCTCTTATGTAAACTCCTGGTTCCACAACTGTTGTAGAATAGTGCCAATGTTTCACCATCATTTTATGAGGAGCGCTAATTTCATGAAGATAATATATATTTATCATGGAAACGACTCACTGAATTTTAAGAAATCTTAATAGCTCCGTTAGTTGGTTGGCTGCCTGAACTTTCACCTTGTTGGTGAGAGTTCGATTCCCCAGACCTTGTTGGTGAGGGTTCGATTCGACTCACTGAATTTCATGTTACTTCTTGTAGTACTTCAACTACATGGGCATGCTTGCAGTTGAAGGAACATATGACAAGATGGAGGCTCTTTTAAGCCAAAACATACACCCGGTCGATATTTTACTGCTGATGGCTTCCACAGAAGGCGACTTGCCAAAAATCGAAGAGCTACTGAGAGCTGGAGCAGATTACACAGTCAAAGATGCAGACGGACGTACTGCCCTTGACAGGGCTGCTAACGATGAAGTCAAAGACTTCATCGTTAACTATAAAGCCCAGAAGGCATAAGAGTATCAAGTTTTGTTATTAGCATTAGTGTAAGTTCATCTTCTCGTTTTCATCACATTTTTTAGATCAACGCCATTTTACCATATGTGAGCTCTGTTATGTATCCGTTTTGAGAGCTTGTATGTTACGGGCGGGCATTTTACCAGAGGTTTCTAATCTATCCTTGTGTGATTTATAACGTTCGTTCGAGTACTTATGAAAGTTGGTTTGCTTGTAAAGTAGTATTAGAATATTGTTTCCTATGAAAATTATGTTGCTCGGACTTTTCAAAATTATTGTTGAATCTTTCAAAAATGCACCATTTCTAGAGGATCTAACACACTTTTTGAAGAATCTGAGCAACAAAGGTTGAAGATACAATAACTTGCATATATATCCTCGATTTCTAACAAATAATACGTATATTTACCTTTAAATTCCAAAATAGTCATGTGGTTTAAAAAGAAATTATCTCATCCAGATTCTTAACTCATCTAGATCATGATCGAGATAAAAGGAACCAATCCCTCTTCTACTGAATCATAAAATGGGTTTGGATTAGGTGGATAGTGACAGGATGGATAAGATTTCTCGATTCTTAATCAAAGATTTGGGCTCGGATCTCGAGAATTGATTATTATTTTTTTATAAAGGGCACTTCTCCTTTAATGTATATCGTATAAGAACAAAAACAGTTTTCTATTATTTTTTTCTTGTCTTCTTACAAAGAAATGGCAAGACACAAATATTTTCTTATTGTATAATATAAAATTTATGTGGAATTATGTGAATTGACCTAAGTACCCTAGCTATATCGAAACCGAAAAGGTGACAAGTAGGACTTTTTTGTCATTCGATATATATAAATCATATATATCGCCCCGTTTCAGAACTTACAATTAAAAATGGAGAGATATTTACCACACAAATTTTTTAGAAATAGCAAATATAATAGACATAATAAGGCTCTATAGCTATAGTTTCGATAATTGCGCTTCATAGCTATAGTTTTGTTTGCTATGGAGGCTGCAATTTGTATATTTCTGGCCCTTTGTATATTTCGCTTGTCAATATACAAATAGGGTAAGTATATACAAATTTTGTATTTATACATTTATGAATTTTTTAGAACTCCGTTTGTATATTTTGCTTGCCAATATACAAATAGGGTAATTTCTTGTGAATTTTTCATAAATTGTATACAAATAGCTAGGATGGTCATTTACAAAATTCTGAGTTTATACTATCATAAATCAAATTATACAAATTTTGAATTTATACAAATAAGACGAACTATACAAAGGCGAATAGCAAGAATCGAAAAAACTGTAATAGCGAAATACAATTTTCTTAAACTATAGTTATAATACCTAATATAGACTAAATATTTGCTATTTGGCATAATTTTCTCATATAACTTATAGGTAATGCCCAAAGCAACCTCACTTCATTCATTAATGCTTTGTTTCTTTTGGAAAAACACATAAATAAATGTCATTACTTGTTATTTCCTCTTTTTCTCTATTCCTAGGTATTGATCTCTAGTATTTTAGTTGATAATCATAAATAACATAAATTTGTGCCAACCAAATATATTTTGACATATTTAAAAGCTTGCTTACTTTAGAAAAACAATGACCATGTGTTTACATTTTTTGTTGAATCACAAGTTTGAGCCTTAAAAATATTTTTAAAAAATTGGGTAGAAAGAATTTTTTTCATTCTATACAATGAAAATTTGAATTATAGAATCCAAACATGAATATCATGAAAGTAACAAGTTTTTTCTTTGTCTTCTTACTAAAAAAATAGTAGCATCATGACGCGAATATTTTCTTATGATGTAATACAAATTTTAGGTAGAATAATGCGAATTTACGAAAATACCTGAATAACATCGAAATCGAGAAAGCAAGCTATTAGAGCTTTTTCGTCATTGGACAATTGTACATGTCACTCCTCCCCCTCCCTCCTCTTGATATAAATTTACTCTTATCACGTGTTTATACCAAATCTAATTTTTTTTGTCCTCCTGCTCTCCTTCTTCTTCCTCCTCCTCCTCCTCGTGCCCTCCGCTTCTTCCTCTTTTTGTATAAAGAGGAAGTGGTTTCGTATCGAAATTTTCTCCAATCCCTTGACGGCACATACACTTCTTTTTTTATCCTTTCTCAAAAAAGATCCATGAAAAATTAATCACTAGAAAGATGACTCATTTCCTCTTTTTTTAAATTTAATTATCTGATATTCAGTATTCAATTGCACAATAATCCATCTTTAATTTGTTCATAACACCTATATAAGGAGGGGGTCTCTTCATATAAAAAATTCTCCAATTTCAGAACTCTCGCTTAGCTTGATAACGAACTCTGATTAAGAATGATGAATCATCGATTTTGGCGGATTAAAACAATTAAGGTCATCCCTAGAAAGTGGAAAATGGTCAAAAAAGCATCAATCTTCAAGAAAAAGATTAAATCGATTTGGAAAAAAATTAAAGTTTGTTCAAGTGAAAAATTTAAGAAGTACAAGAAGTTATCCACAAAAAATATTTCTCAAGAATTAGAAGTTGTTGATTCTGTAAACATATTTAGTGATGATGATTCAGATTTAGTTGCATTGAAGATTAGCATTTTGGGTGATTGTCAAATTGGGAAAACAAGTTTTGTGGTAAGTTTAATGATTTTTAATTAATTTCTTCTTTCATAATTTATTTTTTTTGTTTAATCATTTGATATCTGCATTTCTCTATTATCTGGGATTGAATTGGAGATGTGCTAGTTAAGAGTCTTGTTTTACTTTATCGGTCGATATCTGGTATCTTCTTGGCTAACTAATTTAGATTTGTAAAGTATTATTCTTATTTAAAAATATGTGTTTTTATTATGTATTTATCATTTTTATGATTCGAACTCAAGATCTTTATGTAAGAGTCTTTATTTTTTGTTTCACCGTTCATTGTTTGATACCTTCTTGCCTGAATAATTTGAATTTTCATAGTGTTAGACTCATCTTAAAGGATATTTTTTACAGAAAAATATTCACTTTTGAGCCTTTTGTAATTAAAAATAATAATTGTCTTGAAGTTTAAAAGTTCACAACAAACTCCAAATAATATCTTGGAGTTTCACTTGTGAAATTTAAAACTTCAAAATAATGATTATTTTGAGTGATTTATTTCTGTAACGCCTTTCTAGCATGCCCTTTTTCCATCTTGTGATTTGAAAACCTTAAACCTTTAGTTAAATCAAGAGTGGAAAAGTCTTATTTATCCCATAAATATTAATATATATGATTTGTTTGATTCTTGATATATATGCAAACTAATGATTTTCTTTTGCTCTTTCACACTTTTCTTGGATTTATTTTTTATTTTTTTATTTAGGCAAAGTATGTGGGTGATGAACAAGAAAAGAAGTGCTTGCAAATGAATGGATTAAATTTAATGGATAAAACATTAGTCATAAAAGGTGCAAGAATTGCATTTACAATTTGGGATGTTGGAGGTATGTTAATTCCATTACTATTTTTTTTAATCATTATTATTATTATTATTATTATTTAGTTATATTTTTCATTAATATGTATATACCAATTATGTTAAAAACAAAAATAAATTTTACAGGTGAGCATAGTTCATATGATCAAATTCCAATTGCTTGTAAAGATGCAGTTGCAATTCTCTTTATGTTTGATCTTAATTGTAGAAGATCATTGAACAAGTACGTTCTTCATCTTTATTTCCTCATTATTATTTTTTTATTATTCATAGTATTTTTGATCGCTTAATTATTGATAATTTTTTGTTTTAATTCTTATGATATATGATTAATTAACATGTATGCTTTTGATACATTTATCAGTTTATGTATGAAATATGTTAATCTTTCTATTCCAACTTATGTGGCATAGTTTAACTAAACAAATAATTTAACAAGAAATGACGATTTTGAAACATGTAGTCTTGAGTTCTAGGCGTGTAACTTATAGTTACAGTTAGTCAAGTTAATAGAAGAATGGAATAGGTGGGATCAGAAAGGAGAGTGACATCCAACTTAGAAAGCAATCAGTACCACCCGGATACTCCAAATTCGAAGGTCAAAGAGTTCTAGAAAACAAAACGAGTACGAATAATTTTATTTTATTTTACTTATTTGATCGAATTAAAATAAAAATATAATATAACATTCGTGTTTATGAAACTTTTTGACATTTACACGTAAAAGCATACCATAACATTTATCTATAGCTATAATTATAGTGTTACATGATTTGAAATAAAGTTAATATATTTAAGATTATTTTTATAATTATATTACCCTGAAATATGAATAATAATAAAAACCTAATATAATATATGCATAATGAAATGATGTAACTGTTAATAATTCGATATATTTGTGAATATTCACAAGCTGATGAAATTATAAGTGTGCTTAATTTAAATTAAGTGAAAATTAGTACATGGAATAAAAATCAGTATTTATTGATATTTCAAGGACTAAAAATACAATTTTTGTATTTTTTGAATACTATCACTTTTTTCATGTCTGATTAATTAAATATATTTTTTAATCCCTCATTAACATTTTTTCTCTCTCTGTCTTTTTTTTTTTTTTTTTTGGGTAATTGCAGTGTTAAATATTGGTACATTCAAGCAAGAAAATGGAATAAGGTGAGAAACTTTGACTTCTATTTCACATTATTACTTTTATTTTCTTGAAAAGAGGAAAACTTTGAAATTCATAACACGTCACGGATTCGAGCTTTCATAAAAAACACTATAAATATTGTGCATCTGGATTAGAGGATGTTCTAAATAGCAAGTTTCGGATACTATGTGATTAAATCATATTTTTCTATCTTTAATTAGAAGTCTCGAATTTGAATCTTGGGAAGGGAGAAATCTTTATTCTTTGGTAGCTAGCCGGTTACACTTCTCTTGCATGGTAGCAAGCTTACGTGTGAGCTTGATTTCGCGAACCTAAATTAGTCGAGAACGTACAAGTGAGTTTTGAATATATACCAAATATAGTTAAACAAAATCCTTATATCTTAGATAAATTGTCTCAATTGTGTCCTATAAATGGAGAATTCCATGGTGGAGAGTCTTACACGTCGCAAATTTGAATTAGTTGGGCTCGATTCAGTACATTTCATTGTTTTCTATTATGTAATCCTTGATAGGCGGAATTATTCGATACATGTGTTAATAAATATAGTGATAGATGCCCAATAAAATAGTCGAGTTAAGCTTCACCCTTATAAAAATAAAATAAAAAATAAGTTAACAGCAATACATATGGTTGAGACTTTATTGATTTGATAATTTTATTTATTTATTTTGCAGAGTGCTATTCCCATACTAATTGGGACCAAATTTGATGATTTTGTTCAACTTCCTTTAGATATTCAATGGACTGTTGTCTCTCAGGTACCACAAATTTCATAATTAATGTTGTATAGTGATTGGGATCTTTTTATTCGATGTTTGATATTCGCTTTAAGGCATTATTAATTAAAATTCGTATTGCGTAAGTCTTGTTAAAGAGGAAAGCATCACTATCCAAAAAAAAAGGATCACTGTCGGAACTTCTGATTAAGGATGGAATGATCATATTATCTAATCATAACTTTTGATGAATAAGGTGTACAACATTCATTTTTTAATCAGAACTCTCAAATTCGAAATTAATTTTTTTTAACAGGAAACAATTTTCTCTTAATGAATCTATCATTAAACTTATAGTTAGTTAATACTCTTATTATTAATGAAACTTCAACGTGAAATTGTGGATTTTTTGTGTCCAAATTTTTCGAAAAGTTCTTCATATTTACCCCTCAAACTATAAACATGGTTTGAAAACTACCCTCATGTTAGAGTTTCATTAGCGATCGATGGCAATAAATGAGGCTTTTTCTCTAACATGAAAAATCAGTTATGGTGAAAATTTGATCGTTATAATGAAGTGTTGTCATTGAGATGTTTGATTTTACTACCCGTTATGAATTCTTGAATGTTTATTAAATTTTGAAATTTGAATTGTGTTTGTAGGCAAGAACATATGCAAAGGCAATGAAAGCAACTCTATTTTTCTCAAGTGCAACTCATAACATCAATGTGAATAAGATCTTCAAATTCATTTATGGCAAAGCTCTTTAACTTGCCTTGGACTGTCCAGAAAAATCTCACCATTGGTGAGCCCATTATTGACTTCTAGAGATCCAAGAAGACATTGGTGTGTGAGTGGAGAAGATCTAGTAGAAGGGCGGGACCATATATCGCCATTTCAAACCGTGGTTTGGTTGTTATGATGTAAAAGTCTGATATTTAAGTGGAGAAAGGTAGAGCAAGGAGATCATTATCTATTGAATTCCAAATTGTGATCTAGTTGTTATGTGTATGTCATGAGCTCGAATCTTGCTACTAGTAAAAACCTGATGCATAAGTAGAGAATGGGAACGACCCCATTATTTATTGAATTTCAAATCGTGGTCTAATTGCTACATGTATGTTACGAGTTTGGAAGCCTGATATTTTAGTGGAGACGAGTAAAAGGACAAACTCACTATCTACTGAGTTTCAAGTGTGATATCATCCTCCTATAAATTTTAGGAGTTTACTAAAATGAAGAAATTTCAAACAAAAAGGATCGAAACTATTTATAGGAAATAAGAGAAAATAAAGCAATCCAAGAGCTCTGTCAATCCATTGTTCATCGATAGACTAAGCTCACTTTATCATCATGCTAGATGCAACATCCTTTGTCCTTCTCCCAAACCACAAGAGCGCCTAGAGCCCATAGGAGCATAGCTCATTATCCTTTCAAGGTAAAGCGGCACGTAAAAAAAGGCTAACTCGGATACCACCATCATAAAATAGAATCAAATAGAAAAAAAAAAAAACATGACAAATTTTAGTGATGAGAAGTTAATCCACCATACCAAATCATTAGATTCAATTTTTATAACAAAGCAATGATAGGAAAAGATAAATATTCATTACTTGAGGGAAATGTGAGTGCACGTTCACTAGTTATGACCTGATCAACAATTTTACACAATCCCATTTATAAGGGAACTAAAAGCTTATAAACAAACTGGAACAAACCATCCAAGAATCATGGAGGCTATAGAAACAAAATTTCCATCAACACTGCCGAAATCTCGAGCACATTACACGATTTTAGCTGAGTACTTGCAATGGCTAGTGTGCTGGTAAACATGGCCTAACAAATGTTTGATCGTCTATGATTAAAAGCGTCCAACATCAAGCCAGTCGATGCAAATGACACCTCTGTCTAGCATTTTAGCGAGACTTTCATCATGCTGAATTCTCGTGAAGCAGCACATACTCTCGGCTGCAAATTTTCCCATCAACACATTAATGCAAAATCTAGGAGTGTAAATAAAGTATCAAGCGCAAACTAATTCAGGCAAAGAGGTGTAAATGAAAGAATAATAGAAAACAATCTAATTCAAACTGAGATAATCAAACTCCAAAATCATGTCAAGTTGTGTGAGAAATTGCATTTATGATAAAATTAGCAATTGGAGTCCATGATGTTGATGGAAATTGAAGGATATGAAATGAAGTACGCAATGACAAGGATTTAAAGTTAAAAGAACAAAAATAGCAAAAAGGTTGAAGCATAGCTCACAAAACAGAAACTTATCCAGACAATCATAACTTTTAGAAAGCAACTTACCTACTATTACCAAACTTAAGGGTATCCTTTTCCAATAGCTCATAGTATCTCTCAGGCTCAATCCGATTTTCCTATAAATAAAGTGAGGGTCATTGAACCATAGGGAAACCAATCATTACACAACCTTCTACACAAAGAGACGAGAAATGCAAATCATGACTCACATTAATGAAAGTACCATTAGTGCTTCCAAGATCCATTACGTATGGCCTATAGATCCATTAAACAGGCAATTGTCAGTGAGGTATATATAGAGATATATGTCACAAACTTGCACCAAACAACTGAGCACCACAGTCGCACCTTACTTGCTTCGATGAAGTACCATCAGGTTTGTCCTTCTCAACTTGCCTATAATCCAAATAACCCCAAAAAAAGGTCAAATGAACTGTCAAATACTGAAGCTGAATTAATTGTACTTGAGATTATATTGTACCGGTACTGGAGGACAGCATGTTGCTTGCTGCAAGATGGGTGATCCGTGGGAATGTCTGCAACCCTCCTTTCTCTCCCAAAAAGATAACAGCTTTGGCGATGAACATATAGAGGCTCTATAACACAAGGAAAATTCATCATCTAGATCATTTTCCATTACCACTAAATATCCAAGAGGAGAGTGAGATAAGAGTAAAGGACAGTAACCAAATGGAGGGAACTAACTGATGCCACCATTACAATTTTCATACAGAAGTTGATTTCTTGGAGGGGAGGGGGGGGATGTATGGATGTTGAAACCAATCGAATATGCAGACAGATTGAAGGAAGATAAATTCTTGATTTACTGAGAACTGCACCAAATGAATAATATAAGATATAGTACCTCCTTTTAGAATGTCACAGATTCCATCTTGATCCTGACAAATCCACTTGATCAATTTAAATTAAAAGTTCATAGCACCCACCCTCACACTAACATCCATATATCACAAGCTTAATGTTTTTCCAGCTCAACAAAACATGTTCAGCCAACATATTTGGGGTCAATTAGACATCCTCTCCTGTAGTTACTATGTAACCGTGTCATGCTCCCATCTAGTTTAAGAAATGTAAGACTACCCTTCTACTTTAACATGTGGCTATAGTATAGCAAAGCTTTTTATGGTATGATAATAAGGACCAAGACATTGGCGACTCCAGAGTTTTTCTTTACCCTTGTTTCTCAAGGAAGGGAAAATTGTAAGATCATGGAAAGTCACGACCTTAGACATATTATAGAATTGGATAAAATGCATTAATCAGTTTACAAAAATACAAGAAAAGACCTATAAAAGAAAGCCATTGGCGCAATTGGGTCGATTTGTTCTCAAAAAAACATACCATCCTATGCAACTCTTAGCAAATACAGGCTTCTGGAAATATACAAACTAAGAGGAGGATCATTTAGTTTCATTAAACTGCTGGGAATCTCATGTAGTTCTGCCATATCTCATCTTTAAAGACGAGCAAAAATCAGATAGGACGTTGAACTTGACATAAGTCTACCACTTGAATTTAGAGGCAGTATCAGGTGTAATGGATGTCATCCATAGGGTTATGTTTCTACCGACCACATTACAAAGAACAAAGACATATCAGTAGGCAGTCCGCCAAAAAAAGGAATGCATGTGTCCTTTGTAGGTGCACATGATACTTATAATGCATCTCAATAAGCAGGCTTCCCACCACTATATTAAATAAATAAAAGGAAGCACATATAGTCAAATTTGCACAAGTACAATGTGCTAGTTATTGGCGAAGTGACACCCACAATTTGTGAATACGCATAGAAGACATTTGTTGTATTTTAATATTACAAGATGTACTAAAATAAAATTGTAAAAAGAAATGGAGCCATTTATGGAGCAATTCATAAAAAAGATACACTATGACATAAGAATGAATAAATATAAGGATCAAGAAAATTTACCATTAAGGACTTCACCACCCTTAAAAACATACAAGCGCCATCTTATGTCGGGTTTTCTAGCATCTGGTGGCTCATTGAAGAGAAGTGTTATGCCTGGCATGGAACAGCATACAATGAGGAAAGGTAGATATAATACAGAGGCGTATTCTCTTTGTTAGTTAACAAACACGAAACCAAGATATGTTTTATGTCCTCTCATGCTCGAACATAGGGCAAAATATCCTATAGTACACAAGTTCTTCATTTTCTTCCCAACCGTTTCTCTTTAAAGACACCCATAGTGTATCTTAACAGTTAAGATCATGTTACCAGTAATATGATCAATCCAAACCTTATTAAGTTTTGAGGGGATCAAGCTTGCAAAGTTACACGGTGGTGAGGCCTAGAGCAACCTACGCTCGAAAGCCTCATGGGCTCACTTGATAGAGCTTCATACATACAGCAAAATATAGCTTTGAGTTTCATTATTTTGTTGGAAGCAAGGCATATACATCAAGATTATGCAAGTTTAGTACCAAAACCCCACTTCAAAATCAATATGTATGGTCTTTCCATACCATGCAGCAAATGATTTTGTAGAATATAAATGAACTTTTCTTATGAAAAATGAATGGATTAATAACTTCCCTTTGGTTCAGAAAATATTCTCCAAAGCCATGAAGCCCATTAAGGTGGAGTGGTTTACCAGCAGCAATAATAGAATGATGAACTTGAAGATCTTTTTATGAGATTACAGAAATAAGCTCCATAGGCAGGTTACCCAAAAATCCACTGAAAGTTTGAATGTACTAACTCTCGGGAGAGAAATGCAATATAACTTGCAAAAGAAGTGACTGCAATAAGAATGTAAACTCATTCATCAACTTAAAAACTTGAGCAACTTTAGTTACTAGCCATTACCTCTTACTCGATTAGTTTCTGCTGCAAGCTTTCCAGAGAGCTCAAACGAAGGTTTATCCTGTACATTATAGCACCAATAACTAATATTACTACAATCATCTAATAAAGCTACTAATCAGAAAGCAGTAAGATAAACATATCTGCAAAACAACAATCAGTTAAAGTGGGAATAAACATAGATCATCGTCACCCCGGCATCAGAAAGGACTCCCTTTTTCTTTGTAATTTAAAACAAAAATGAAGGAAACCGTGGGTCTAAATTAATGGAATGAAACTCAAGGTAATTTGGGAAGAAATAATACTTTATTTTTAGCTTCCAAGGCCTCCTCAGCTTCCTTCATTTTAGATAAGGAGTCATCTTCACTATTCCTGCACAAGCAAAATAATACTTATTAGCAATTCAAGCTTATATATTTCTCACAAAATTTTAAGTCTATATGCAAGCACATCAGGAAAACAAACCAGATGTTTACGAATTAGAAATCTTTGCACCAACTTAAAGAGAGATTCAATACTTTGGCAGTAAGCAGCAGCATCCATACAACAAAATTACTATATTGCCCCGCTAAGCACAGTACTTTAAGGCTTAAAGAAAATTCAGAATCAATATCTGTATGGGGACATAGAGTGAAGTAGTAAATTGAAAAGTCAAATGACTAATGAGATTATAGAGCTAAGTGCCTAGTATATGGTAACATAACTCATTACTACCTTCCAGCACCAGTACAACAGGAAACACAGGACCCTGAGATTTACTGCCCAAATTCCCATTGTTTAACAGACTAGTACAAATATTTAAACTCCTTTCAACTAAGATTCATGTAAGCTTTCTACAAAGGAAGCATTCCAGCACGTTTGGAATATTTGTTGCACCATTTACCAGGATTCAAAAGTTAAATTCATCAGATAATGTAAATTTAATACATGTAAATATGTAATTCAGTAATTGTGATGCTTTCTCCTCCAGACTAACCTTGCAGACACACTAACAATTAATTTAACCTTTTTTCTATTAAAACAAATATAATTGTGCTAACTCCTTGACTGCAAGTAAAATTATTCACAAGAGGGATTGGAGCAAGTCTAAGTTCATCAAAGCATGTGTGTGTCCCTTCCGATGACATCATCACAGCAAGAAAAGAAAAGTATGATCAGCTAAATCTACTAAATTACTACTCTGATCAAGAGATAAGGCAGCAACTCACCTGAGTTCATCTCTCGTTAAGTTTGTTACCTGCAAAACAGAAGCACCCAATAAGAACTCAACTTTAAAACTAAAGAGAAGTGTAAGCTATCCAATTACATGAATGCATCAATCAAATGATAAATCTCTCCTGTTGCATAGGGGGATCTTTCATGTGTAAGACCTAGATAAAGTCGTACAGAAATTAGGCATGGTGTGTTATTGCAATTCAAATCTACAAATATTTTCTGCTATTTTGTTCAGGTGGATAAGTACAGCAATTTTAGTTTTTTAAACATCTCATCCATTAGAATGTATTTGCCTGACCAACATATTAATAGGTCAAAACTATTTTAATTAGTGTTGCTCTATGCAAGGATTTCCATAAGAATCAACCAGAGAAATAAGCAAAATCACTATTTACATAGGTACTCAAAAAAGAAAAAAAAGGAACCTAAATCATTGTTCAAGCGCAGCAGAAAACTCGAGAAGATTAAGTACAAGAGAAGATTAGATGGACATCAACCATATTTTCTTGCTTTAAATCTTTCATTATTACCCTGCTTTCCCAGTCTAAAACTGGAGATAAATAAAATGCAAGGAAAACTCAGTAGTGAATTTGTCAAAGGAGCATTATTAGTTTTAAGGTTAAGCATAAGCAAATGAAATGCAGACATGGTTTGTCGCATATGAATAAAGGTTACTTAATGTGATCGAATATCACCAGACACCTCAGAATGTGCTCTACTATCGGCTGCTACAGGTGATCTCGATCTGTGCCGACTTCTATGTTGACGTTCTGAAGGTGAAGCTGATCGACCATTTCTTGACTTATAAGATCCATTATCTTTTAAGTCCTTTCCCGATTTTCTCTCTCCTTTTTCGATTTGCATCACTCTATCAGAATCCTTATGTGCCGCCCTATCACTAGCTCTCCCATGGTTTTTTTCAGGCTCCCGCTCCCTCGATTTCTCTACAGCTTCTCGATCTGCTCTCCTTAGTCTCTTTGTTCGAGGTGAGGGTGAACGAGATTCAGGTAACATTCTGTCAGAATCCTTTTCCCTATGTGTAGCCCTATCACTAGCTCTCCCATGATTTTTTTCAGGCTCCCGCTCCCTTGGCTTTTCTTCAGCTTCTCGTTCTTCTCTTCTTAGTCTTTTTGTTCGTGGTGAGGGTGAGCGAGATTCAGGCAACATTCTGTCAGAATCCTTTTCCCTATGTGTAGCCCTATCATTAGATCTCCTGTGATTCTTCTCAGGATCCCGCTCACTCAATTTTTCTTCAGTCTCTCTTTCTGCTCTCCTCAGTCTTTTTGTTCGTGGTGAGGGTGAGCGCGGTTCAGGAGACTGCAACTTGGCACGCTTAGGAGACCTGGCTCTGCCTGAAGATTTCTCTCCCTGTAACAACTTCGAATCCGGAGACCTTGACTTAGCTCGTTTGGGGGACTTCATGCGACTTGAGGGTTTCTCTCTGACTGGGGAGTGAGATGCAGGGGAGATTGATTTTCTGCGCTTTGGGGATTTATTGCGACTAGAAGGCCTCTCTCGAGCAGGTGAAAGAGGAACAGGAGATCTTGACCTTGCACGTCTTGAAGACTTCTCTGCTACAGCTGAACTTGCAGCATGTGAACTCCTTTTATGAGCAGGTGACCTTTCCCTGCGTGAAGGGCTCCTCCTGCGAGGAGATCCACGACCCCTGGCAGGTGATCTAGAGTCACTGCGCCCCATTATAGAGGTCGACTGGGCAGATGAATCTTCTGAGGCAAAAACTAAAAAATATATAGGATTAATACTCCAGAAACACTCATAAGAAAAATCAAATCAAAATTATTTGACAAGAAGTACAAAAATCATCACTCTTTCAGACACCCTATCCATTTCAAGCAATTAAACAACAAAAAGACTTAATTCTTTAACAATACTTGAGTTTTTGAAAGAACTAACACACATGCACAAATTACATTTTGCACAATATGCTTTCATATCCTGAACAAATATAATACTCCCTTTGTTTTGATTTACATGACACTCTTCATACACTATGTAACTTCCACTACTTTTCAAGCTTCATTCTTTTATATTTTGATGCCACTTCTTCCTTAACAAACTACATTACACCATTATTCTAATAAGTTCTTCTACAACCACTTGATAAAACAGCGACAACATTGTCAATGTAATCCAACAAATTGGATCTGAGGAGGATAGGATGTTGGCTTTGTTTGACTGTCCCTACATCAATATCATTTCTTATTGATTGTATTTCGTTTTAAAATATTATTAGGGGGAGAGGATACTACATTGTTTTCCACCTTATGAGAAAGGTGAAATAATAGATACCTACTTCGAGATTATATATATTTTGTGATAACCATACTTCAAGATTATGTATGTACAAGAGAAAATTATAACAAATTTACATATTATTGAAGAAATTCAAATAGAATCATAATTTATAAGGAGAAAAGTAATAGACAATTTTTTTTATTCAAACTCAAATTACGTAACAATGCTTTAAAATTTAGGATTGCCAAATCTATTGTATATTTCCTAAAACTTTAGTCTAAAGGAGTTGTCATTGGCTTGAAGTGTGAAATATCCATGATTGTACTCCTTAACCTCAATAAAGCTAACAAAAACCAAAACAAAATCAAGCACAACCACTCCAAAATACTTCATAATCATCACGAATTTGCATATCTGAAATAATCAATATTCTAACCTCAAGAAATGAAAAAAGTTTATAAAAAACATATCAATGCTTTACAATTTCAGCTCCATAAACTCACGAAAATAAAACAAAAATAAAGTACTTACTTCTCTTTGAAAATTTAAACCTCATATCACTAATGCATGTGTGCGCAAGACAATTTCTTTAAATTCACAATTTAATCAAATTTTTATGATAAATAATAATGTTAGAGTTTCTGAGCATAGAATGTACGTGCAGATTTTATCCCTTCCTTCTAAGTAGATAGAGTTTGTTTCCAATAAAAACTCAACTCAAATGAGCTTAATCACTTGATAAAACAACAACAACAACAACATTGTCAGTGTGTATGAAAACCAAATTGCAAACTGCATCGATTATGAAAACCGAAGTTAATAAAATTAAATCCTAAAAAGTAATTCATTAGCTAATTGCTTGGATGAAGATTGCATAAATGTATAGTTCATAAGCATATAAGCAAAAAGATGTGGAGTTTTACCTAACGCTGAAGAGGATTAGGGTTTGCCGCGCATTGGAAAGTTGGAAAAAAACAAACTCAGAAACCAGAAGAGAAAACTATAGTGATGAATGAAAATCTCGGATCTTCGGGTTTTTGGGCTTTAGCTTACAATGGGCTTCTGAGCCACTTTCTTCATATAACATGTTGGGCTTTGAATGTTATTCAAAAAAAAATTAGAAATTTATTTGGGAAAATATACTCGGATAAACAACATATACTAGTTAATTAGCTAATATAACTATAGTTCAAAATAATTACGGCTCGCATCTTAATTTTAGTTGTAATTACATGCGTCTCTCTCCTCTTCTCCTCTCTCTCTCTCCTCGGCAATACATATACAAATATGGCAGATATACAAATGAAATCACCTCTCTCCTCCCTCTCCCAATCTCTCTCACCAGATTTATGAATACATATGTATATCAGTTATATATATACAATTATATGACAGATATACATATACAACTCGCCTCTCTCCACTTTCTGTCCTCTCTCGCTTGCCTATATTCTCCCTCTAACATGTAGATACGAATCATCTTTAGCAAACTGTAGCTATTGAGCCTAATTAAAATTATTTTAGTGGTTGTTTGTGAAAGTTCCCCAATTTATTTCACTTTATTTTGAAGAGAGTTGTACATACATAATACATTGTAGAGCATCTTTTTTTTTTTCAATCTCAACCATCTCAAATCATCTCTAAACAATCTCAAATTTTAGACGTGAACTTCTCTTAATATTTTGAGTCTCTTGATCAATTCATATTTGCGGCACGTCAATTTTTAAAGTTGAGTTTAAACATAGAAGAAGAACATGAAGAAGAGGAAGAGGAAAACAACAAAGAAATAAAGAAGAAGAGGAAGGAAGAGAAAAAGAAGTCATAAATGGTCGGAAGAAGAAAATGTTAATTGTCATTCGATTGCAATTAAAAAAAATGTCAAATGGTCATTTTTAGTAAAAATTGGATTATTAAATTCTTAATTGGATAGATTATATCGTTTATTGTTGGTACATAATCTCATACATCAATAATTTCAAGGATAAAACTATAAAAAAAAATGTAGAATACGACCTACAAATATGACTACTATAAAAGATAAGGTAAATGAAAAAATGAGAAGAAATAAAATATTTCACTTGATTGAGAATAAATTATTCTAAGATTAATTATCTCGAGATAAATTATTCCAAGATAGTTATCACACTATAAATATGGGATAAAAATAACTTAGCAATCTCAAAATAACCAATCATGAGACAAATTATCATGTGGTTTGGAATAAATCATTCTAAAATTAACTCCGATATTAATTATCCCTTATTGCATAGTCAAACTAGCATTAAACTTTTTTTAAATAAAATACATGTTCAAATACAATTTTGAAATATTTTAAATTTTAACTTCAGAATCTATGATAGAAAGAAAGATTAATATAAACAAGGCGAAATAGTTTGGTGGACCCTTATACTTGTATCAGTTTGTATTCTGAACCCTTCTACTTACACATTTGTCATCTGAACCCTTAAACTCAAACAAAATGAGACTTTTAAGCTCCTCCAACCATGCGTGTAGCTCACTCTCCTTTATATAATTGACATGTCATATCCACGTATCATATATTAATGCCACATCATAATTATTTCATAACTATTTTTTAAAAATTATTAACCAAAATTATTTAATAAAATATAAAATAATAACATTTTAATTTATTATTGGCATTTCTAATTCTCCCTATTTTCACTATTTCACTACCAAAAGAAAGTCATCACCAACGTCGCTATTTTTGCCAGCGAATCACACATACTTTCTCCCTTAAGTAGTAATCTGGAGCCTCGCCTTGGTCAATGAAAGTTCCTGAGGTCATTAAGGCAGCAATAGCAAACATCTCAGCAATAGCCAAAGGCAAATTGGATAAAATCTCCAAAACTTTTCTAGGCAATT
>JAJOOH010005052.1:0-13533 GCA_029582605.1 Solanum gracilifrons
TATTGCCTTTCATACTCTGTACATTATTTTGTACTGACGCCCCATTGCCTTGGGGGCGCTGCATTCATGCATGCAGGTCCTGACAGATGACCGAGTAGACCTCCTCAGCAGCAGGATTGACTTTTATCCGGTTGGCTAGCCCCTTTCCTCCGGAGCTGCCAGAGTTGGGAGGTTTGTTACCTTTTGTTGTATATATCGTTCTGGGTAGGCTGGGGCATGTCCCGCTAATCTTTACTACTCTTAGAGGTTTGCAGACTAGTGTGTGGGGTTTATAGCTACGTTATGGCAATGTTGGCCTAGTTTGTTGGTTTGCTGAAGCTTGTTAGTTGTGTGATGCATTGTCTTGATATACCTGCTTTCAGTTTCGGTATAGAGATCATGGTTGCCTCGATGGCCCAATCAAGACTTTTGTGCTAGTTGGCTATTTCTTTATATGAACTATTGGGAGTAGCTATTCTTTTATGGATCTGTTTACAGGGGCCTTGTCGATCGAGGGCTTAATTTTAAGCTGAGATATACTTGTTTGTTTTCTTGACTGTTTGTGGCTGCCATGTGCTAGTAGCAAATGGTTCAGCAGGGTCGGCTCGAGCTTGAGTTTTGGCATTAGGAGCCAGTTGCGCCCTTGAATCTGGGGCGTGATAGGTACAGTATTGCTTCGCGGAACTGATCGGCGACTCGCCGACTGCTCCTTTCCTTGCCTTTTGATCCACTTCCTTCAAGGCTTTGCATACTGGAACGAAGGGTGGCTTATGTCGTTTCGGCGACTCGCCAAGTTAAACTCGGCGATCTGCAGGATTCCATTTCTTGTTCTTTTCAACCCAATTTGCTTCGTTTTGCACCTAAGTGTCCATGCTTCCAATAAAACTTCAAATACCTGAAACTTAAGCATTTTAACCAGGTATTGAGGTAAAATAATCATTCAAGGACATTATTTCCATTAAAATAAAGCCCTAAATGAGTCCAATTTGTGGACTCATCAACACCCCCAACTTAAGCTTTTGCTTGTCCTCAAGCAAACTCAAGTTCAACCATTCAAAAAGGGTGCCTCAAACAATGCTACACAACACTAAATCATGAATGCACACAATAAGACTCAATTTACTTATGCAAGGATCAATTGTGTACTCGAAGATTCAAATTGTAACACACCATCACCAAAGATTATCATGCTCGCAATACTTGCTACTTGTGCAAGTTCAAGCTCAACAAAAGTATTTAATGCCCTCGCACAAAGAATGATTCCATATTCACACACACATATGAGTCAATTTAAAATCAGGAATCAGATACAACGCTCACACTCAAAAAGAGAAACACAATGCATGCTTTCACCAATAGGTTTGCCCTTATTTTCCAATTGACTTTCGATCTAGCTTACTCAAGATCAAAAAGGTCTTTCTAAGGCTTGTAATGGGGCTGAGTGCAAAGGTATGGTCATTTAGGCTTAGTGACTTTTTCCTCGTGAGATGTGATGTTCTCAAGACATCCTCGTCCCTTCCTTCCTCAATTCTTCTTCTAGTGCTCATAAGTCATCCTATTATTCGTTCTTCATGTATTGCTTGGAAAGCCAGTTTTTCTTGCCCTTTTATTCTACAACTTTCTTTTTCTTTCTTTTCTTTTCTCTTTCTTTTTCTCTTTTTTTTTATATGGAGGGTTTCCATTTTGTTTTGCAAAACAATAGGTTCAGGAGTCTTTCTTGCACTTCTTGACTTTTCCTTTTCCTTTTCCTTTTCCTTTACACCACACCCCCAACTTGGACTTTTGGCCTAAGTTGGCTATTCACTAAACACATCTCAAGAGGGTTATAGGTAGTAGATGAAAAAAATCTAGGGTTAATCAAGGTTCCTCCAAAGAAAGGTAAGGCTCAAAGGTGTTCAAAAGAGTTTATTACGCTCACAGGTAGGTCACAAAAATAGGTATATGATAAATTGGCTCACACTCTTTAACATTGCCTAAGATCATCTCAAGAGGACACCTTTCTAAATCAATCAGACAAACGGGGCAAATTCTAGGTTTATTCATGTGTGGTTCAAAGTAAGCTAATCACACAAGGCATCGATACTTCAATCAAACAAGACTAGACATGCTCGCTAGTGTGCAACGGTCATCACAAGAGAATCAATTTGATAAATGGCTAATCACAACGAGATGCAAAGAGTTCACATATTGTCTATGCAACTTCATTTGCCCTCATTGTAGCCGTACATTCATGTTTATTCAATTGGGAGCACTATTCAAGTCATCAGTATTGATCGAAACCAAGACTCAAATATTTTTTCAACACAAGACGTGGCGAAATATTTTCGAAAGGATCAAAATTATTTTGCAAGTGAAACAACAGGAGCCATGAGCTCAAACATCCACAGAAAAGTAGTAATTTAAAATAATAATTAAGAACAGACAACCCAAATATCCAAATAACATACAAAAGGTGTGGGCCTCACCCCACCACAAATAAAAAGCGTTTGTCCTCAAATGAAAATAATAAAATATACATAAAGGGTAGATAAAGAAAAACAGAGAGGGAGGTAAAGAGGGGATCCTACTTAAGCAGTCGCTCCATCTGTCTGGGCATCAGTGCACGGTGTGTTATGATTCTGACCATTTTCCTCTTTCTCTATTTGCTCTGCTTCAGCCTCTATAGCAATATTAGCCTCCACCATATTATCTATTGCATGAGATACTTTAAAGGCATGTATTGCGTTGATGAACCCTCGGGTCCATGAAGGGACATTAGGGTCAATTGGCACCTTCCTCCTTGAACTGGCTATCTTGTTCTCGCTCTTTGCATTTCTTCTGAACTTTTGAACTCTTATGTGTCTCGGTGGCATGTTTCTTCCTGCAACTTTCGATCTGGCCATGTCTGCAAAGTCTTGAGATAACGTTATAATATATTTGACAACCAAAACAAAGAAATACTATTGCAGGAAAAATTTTCAGTCCAGTTGGTGGGTCGCCGAGTACATTCGGCGAACAATGGGTTATCCGCTGAAGGTCACTGTGCAGAAGCGAATAGGGGTGCAGACAAAAGGCAACCAAGGAGAATTTCGGCGAGTCGCCGAGTGCTTTTGGCGACCTCGTGCTTCTCGCCGAAAGATACAGATGCCACAACAAAATAAAGCATGATAATAAGGGCGAGATAACGCAGTTTGATGAAGCGCGAAGTGGATCGGCGAGCTCATCATAGCTCGCCGATTTACCTAACGTGCCTACTTTTGACCCAAATTCTCGAAATCAGCCCCGCATTCCCCGAAAACAAAGTTTAAGCTCACATAGCACAAATTAGACCAGGACCTATAACATACGAACACCACCCATCACTCATTAACTCAACTAGATGCATTAGAGAACAAGATTTTGGCAGCTTAAGCAAGATTATCGAATAACAGTTAACAATTAACTCATTTTTATCCATTAAGAAAGGTTCAGCAGAGTTTAACAATACCAAAGAGTTTGCAAAAGAGTACAGTGTTGACAAAAAATTACAAGGATCAGGAAGCTAATCTTTTGTACTGATTAAGAAGTTACTGAGGTGCTAGGCGGCAATGCAATCCAAATCCGCGCACAAATTTATTAATCAAAATACTTCAAGAGTGCAAGGAAATTAAGAGTAAAGTGCAGGTGTGCGTTTGGAAGGATAAAGAAATGAGAGAAAATGAACGAACCAAAATATTTAAACATATGGCCTACAGAAACCATCCAGTTTCTACCCATTCGGTGATGTACATTGGGTACCCTCATTCACTCGGTGAAGCGCCAAGTGTCTAGTCTCTTCGCCAAATGTAACAGGACTCGCAGCTCATGTGAGGATCTCAACGGCGGTCTATATTGCAATCGCCGAAATGGTTGGTGATTCGCCATTAATTTTCTACTGAACGCCATGTTTTACAGAATCCCAGATGACATTGCCTTGAGTCACCCAACGGAAAGAGTCGTGCTCGTCGATATCATCGGCGATCTACCAAATGGACTTGTTTTTTGCCTCCATACATTATTTCACTCTCCTCTCTTTCTTTAACCTATAAAAACTACACACCATTATTTTCTCAAAGTAAACAAAGCAATAAAGGGTTTTGGGTGGCCTCCCAAACAGCGCCTAAGTTAACGTCGTGGCACGACATTAGTCCACCTTCAACTCTCATTCTTGGGGTTAGCCATACTGTCACTAGGTAAGCCTCCTTGCTGTCTCGGATCTAGGTGAGACGAGATGTGACCCATTTGGGTCTCCAACTTCTTGATTGAAACAGAATGGGAGGTAACGGTCTGGCTGAGGGTGGAAACATCCTCTTTCATGCCCTTCAGCAGTTTGTCTGACCCTTCAACTCTATTGAGGTTGCGCGAAAGCATATCCTCAGACCTACTACCCTCCGAGTCCTTTCGTTTTGGCGTTCGTAGAGAGGCACATATCTGTCTTTCTCCCCATCTTTCCAATTAGGATTTTGGTCTCTCCATTCTCAATCCTTCCATCCTTCATCTCTAGCCCAACCTTGATTTCCACCCTGCCTTGGGTAATTTGATCGATAACCACCACCTTGGTTTGCTAGGAAGTTTACCTCTTCATTATACAAGGCATCGAAACTTGCCTCCTCAGGATTTGCACACTCGACCCCAACAACATTGACACCACAGGTACCAGCCCCCATGACATTTTCGAATAGAATATCAAGCTGTGTCATGATCTTGGCCATATTTTGATCTCTCTCATTATCTTTTTCAATCTGCTCGTTAGATAACTGAAATGTGACTGGTGAGACTTGATCTTCGCGGGTGTACCAACCCCTGTTGATGGTTATTATACAATCAAGGAATTGAGCTTCCACTGTGTATGGTTGCTGCATTAAGACTCCGGGTGAGAGTTGGTCAGCTACACCCTTGTTTACCGAGTCTCGACTCCGGTAGAAGTATTGAAGGAGCACATTGTCGGGAAGACCATGTGTTGGGGATTGTTGCACCAGTTTTTTAAATCTGAGCCATATTTCGTGCAGAGGTACACCATTCAGACGCTTAAAGCTTTGGATGCTAGCCCGGATATTCATCATCTTCAAATAACGGAAAAATCGCACATTGAATGCATTCACCAACTCCTCCCACGAAGTGATTGAGTTACGTGGCAACTCGGCTAATCACTTACACGCCTCACCCATTAATGAGAAAGGAAATAACCTCAATCGAACTGATTCTTGAGAAATGATTTTGAATGAGAATGGTCCACAAATGACTACGAAGTTTCGAAGATGCTCGTGTGGGTCCTCATGAGCTAATCCGCTGAAAAGACCCTTTAGTTGCAGAAGTTGCAACATGGTGCTTGTTATGTGGAATACTGTGTTTCCCTCTGCTGGGGGCAGACGAATAGCTCTAACACCTCCCATGAGATGCGGATCGTTAAGATTGGGTTCTTCAACATCATGGAGATTTTTTATGTCATCCTGATGGCCCACCTGGCTCCCGTTACTACCATTGACACTCATGCTTTCTACAATATTTCCACAATAACTAAAACACAACTAAAAGCTAAGTTAGTAAACTACGAATAAGAATAACAATTTTATTAAACTAAAAATTCTCCAATAACACCACTCCCCGGCAGCGTGGCCATTTTGATGCTTATCGTGACCAACGACACTATCCTACGATATGAGTGTCTACGATCGTCGATAATATAGTAACCCAACGAGGGTTGGGATCGTGTCCCAAGGGAGCAGTTTTTTGAGAATTAATAACCAATTAGAATTTCATTCAAGTTTGTCATAGTTAAAGACGTTTGCGATAAAAGACATAGTAAATTAAAAAGGGTGACACGAAAAAGTAAAATATCAAATGGGGGTTTTGTAACAAGTGCTAAAACAGCAAAATAAACAAGAAAATCAAGTATGAGGAAAGGTTCTTGGGATATGACCGCAATACAAGTTGAGATAAATTGCTGGGTACATGCTTTCAATAGGAAATTTGAAAGATAATAGTGACTAGGCTAAGCTTATATGGAAATAAGTTCCCTCTCGGACAACTTACCGCGTTTCGAATGCGTTCCTCTCGGACACCCATTTGTCGCATGATGACCAGCCTATGCCTTACCCCACTCACTCTCTCGAGCTGAATGTTAGGATATGGGACTAGGGCTCACCCTCTCGGGCTGAACCTCATGTCGACCCACTCCTTAGGCCATCAGTCTAGTGGTTTTGGTTTCGCGACCTCCCTCTCGGGCAAGCCGAAAACACATGGGTGGCTTTGTATTTGCAACTACAAACGTTTTAGATTAAACCACAAACACTAGGTGAAATCACCATTTACATACATCTAACCTATCAGCAAGCAAGACCCAACAAGAATATCAACCCATATTTGCTAAATCACACCCCAAGAATGGGGTTTTTAGCCACACATCAAGAAATAAGAAATTATACCTAATATGATAATGAAATCAACTGGGTATAAGAGATTAAACCATGAATTAAGCAAAGGGAAGTGAATAGAGAAGACTCGCTTCCAACTTGGGGAGGAAAGAAGAACTCCTTTCTTCAAGTCTCCACAAAACCCTCACCAAACTTGAGAGAAAATATTCGCTAGAATATGTTCTAAAGTGAAACAATAATAATAATAATAATAATAATTGTTCCACACTCCGATCTCTTTTAAGACTACAACTCTAAATAGTATTTATAGTTTACATAAATTGTGCTATGGAGGATTGTTCGGCGACATTAGTCGAGATCACCGATGAACTCGGCGATCCGCCCTTTGGTCAGCTCATCACCTTCAGTGTCTTGCCTTTAGCATCCTTGCATTCTGGATCATTGGGCGGTACAGTACTGCTTCGCGGAACTGATTGGCAACCCGCCGACTGCTCCTTTCCTCGCATTTTGATCTACTTCCTTCAAGGCTTCACGTACTGGAACGAAGGGCGGCTTATATCATTTCGGCAACTCGCTAGGTTAAACTCGGTGATCCGCAGGATTCCATTTCTTGTTCTTTTCAGCCCTATTTCCTCCGTTTTGTGCCTAAGTGTCCATGCTTCTAATAAAACTTCAAATACCTAAACCTTAAGCATTTTAATCAGGTTTGAGGTAAATACAAGCATTCAAGGACACTACTTCCATTAAAACAAAGCCCTAAATGAGTCCAATTTGTGGACTCATCAATGTGGCACTTCATTCCCCTTCACTTTGGATTTTTTTCACTTGCAAATAGAAATATCAACACTTCTCGTAACATGTTTCAAGTTTTTGTTGTTATCTACTTCCTTTTTATCTTCTACTAATAATCTCTACACTTTCTCTGGACTGCTAACATCCTCCTGATGTGATACAATGGCATGTAGATTTCTTAAGAAAGAAACTCCTTGGTAAGAGGCTAACAAAATACTGCCACTAATCACTATATCTCATCTATCCTTTGTTCCTAATGTTCATAGAACAAGTTGTTGTCCGATATCTTCCATTATTGTATCCTCTACCATTGTATCTTTACCTCCATCTTTGTAAAGCCATGGATTCAAAAAAAAAAAGGTAACATAGCAATTTTCAAGAACTTCAGGTGCCAGCCACGGGGGCCAACCACAGCCTGCGGATGGGACCACGGACCGTGGGTGTCGTATGTGTACTGGGCACCCAGAGTCTTCAGGAACCATGAACCCACGGCCTGACCAACGGACCGTCAGTTAGACCACGGTCTGTGGTTGGGGGCCCGCGGTTCAATGACCCAAACATCATGTTTCTGACCAAGAATGACGATCGTGCAGGATGGACCATCGTCCTGAACACGGTCCCTCTGTCATGGCTGTGAATGGTGGACTGGCGGTTAAGTTTAGGGGCAGTTGGGTCTTTTCCTAATTATTTTATCTCTATACTACGTCATTTTACCCTTCACTAAGACCCCTATATAAATGATTCCAACTCCAAATTTGTTCATTCACTTCATTTTCTTCAGATTCACCAAAAAGAAGAACTCTCAAATATTTCTCTCTTTAAAAAGCTTGAAGAAGAGGGATTCAACCTAGGGTTTCAAGTCAAGTCTACATTCCTCAATATTGAAGAGAAGCAATTGTCTTCAAGGTATGATAGTTTTCATCCATGGATTCCTTTCATTCATGGAGTTTCCAAATCCTCCCATTTTCAACGTTAGAAATCCCCAATTGAGTTAGGGTTTTCTTCAATTGCGATGAGTTCTCTTGATTATTGATTTAAATGATTGAATTATGATCTCTTATACATGAATTGATGAAATACTATGATTTTATGATGATTCCCCCATGAACCCATGAAATCCCAATGTTTTTCCAAGTTATGATCATATGATGTGGGATTTTGATTATGAAGGAAGAGTTTTATGAAATTAAGCATATATCAATAGAATTACATGAATTTATGATGAAATCCATATATAACCCATGTTTTCTAAATGTTGATGATTGAAAGTGGGTTTTGAACCCTGCAAGGTAAACTATGGAATTATGTATGTTCTTATGAAATCTACGCAAATGTTTTAATGATGCTTTGACAGTAAGGTATCAATGATGATTTTGTTGTTGTGTCGTTGAATGGATTTCTCATGAAACACATGAAAGTATGATTGTGAAAGGTTTTCTCACATAGTAAGCATTCTAAGGTTGAAAGGTCTTCTCACCTAATTGAATCAAAGATTAAGAGTTATCCTAATGAAACCTGGCTTGAATTGGTTATTGAATGATACATTTCCATGGATAATGACTTAGCTTGGATTGGAAAGATAACATTCCCTTCCATGGATAACAAGTACAAGTAAGAAAAGACTATTACGTGGGATTATGCTTAGCACCGAGAGGATACTGAAATGGAAGCTCTCCCGTTAGTAGAGGTCGGGCTTATGGAAGCAATCTCTTTATCCTTTACCTATGTGCCCCCATTAGATGATTGTATAGATATACATTAGCTAGTGGATCCACTTAAGCTAGAAGTTCATGGTCCTTACCTTGGAAAGTAGGACAACCATTTTCGATGTGGTAGACACCGGGGATCATGTTATAGCTCATATGGTCTTTATGTCAGTTAAGGCTACTTTCCACATTAATAATGAACTAAGGTTACTTCAAGAATTATATCATATGTGCTCAAAGGTTTTAATGATGTTAGCTTGCATTGACCATGTTTTGTGACTTATGTTTTCTAACCCTCTTATATCATGTTTTAGCTTGGTCAATTGCATGTAATGAAATGTCCCCTTTAAGCATGATTTAAATGTTTTATGCATAGCTATCATACTAGGTACATTGCTTTGTACTAACACATGCTCTTACCTACATTTCCTCAAATGTAGGGTCCGATAGTCAGGTTTCTCAGTTTCGTGGCTAGTGGTTGATTACGAGGTTCCCGAGCTTTGGTGAGTCCTCATGCTTCGAGGACGGAGTTCTATTGTTTCAGTTTTCTTTCTTATTTCCAGTTTTGGACATGATGTATAGGCTAGGCCCAATTTCATTCTATTGTATTAGATGGCTATTGAGACAAGTGTTTTAGACTTCTGCTTTTCTTTTATAAAACTATTGGACTTGAAATGGTATATTTACTACTTTTGTTCTATTTCTTATGTTATGAATGCTAAGTGGCTTGCATGGGGTCTCTCGGATCCTATACACCATGTTATATCTAGGGTGTACCCTTGGGTCATGACAATCTTCCTCCTAATTATATTGCAAATCATATCCCTTTTCTAACTCTACTGACTGGTTATCCTCTTCCTCCCCTAGATCTTCTAGGATCTTTATTCTTTCACTACAGTTCACTCTTCCATTCAATTGTTGTTCCTCAGTATCTTCAACAATTTTTATGATTGTTTTAGAACCTTGCATTGCATCATCTTTGTCCACTATCTGAATCTCCTCCATATGAATGTCATATTGTTTTATTAACTTACACTACTTGTCTTTAGTCACTAGGTACATGTTGTTTCCTCACCAGATCTGCATTCCCACTTGAAGCATCACAATTCTCCTCTGCTATAATATTCTGATTTTGTGTTACTTTTTCCTTGTTCTGATTATCACCTCCACTTGCCCCATTATTTATTCTATCTTCTTCATGTATGACCTCCAATGCTAAGAATTGATTTTGTGAATCAATATTTTCCCTGTTATTATTTGACACTTGTGAATTTTGAGTAGCTTTTGCTTTCCCTTTCCTAGTGATCACTACGTTCCAGTCCTCCCGGTTGCCCACAATCTTCCCACTGGTTAATCTTTTAGGAAAAGAACAAGTTGCTTATTGAGACTTAGACTTCAATTGACTAGAATTGTTTTTCGCCTATACGGTTGTTGTTTGCCCCTTATTAATGTCCTCTTGTAACTTAGCTAGTTCAGGATGAACCATACTGCACTTATATCTGCAGTCATATCTATTGTAACCTTGAGGCTTACATTCATTTCAGTATTTGAGCAAATGATCATACTGGATGTTTACTTTAACAGTCTTGATAGTGCCAAAAGCTTCATTTTCAATTTCCATCCTCACATGATCGGGTAGATTACCCATCAAATCAACTAAAACATTTCCTTTAGCGTAACTAGGCCTTGTTTTATTTATTGTTGCCATGTCTAGGTGTATAGGGGTCCCTACGGCAGATGTTAAAGAAAATAAAGCCTTTTTAACAAAAAAAAAGGTAGGCAATGAATTTGGAAAAGATATCTAAGCCATAACTATTGTAGTTTCTTCTTCGGCAGTGAACTTTGAGTCATCTATCAAAGGTCTCATCTCATATGAGATATCGTCCTTGGACTTAATGTAGAATGCAGCCTTAGATGTTAGTTGATGAAATCCCCCTTTAAAGATAATCTAATCAGAACATGCATATTCCTAAAATATCCAATTTGATAATCTCCTATGATGTTACATTATGCAAGGATCATGGTTTGCAATTCATCAAACTCTAACCATCCATAGGAAAATTTTCCAACAATAGCGTATTGTAAATTTTCAATTACATCTATTTGGTCCACTTCAGATTCAGACCATTTGATGTATGGCTTCACATGTAACATTGTAATAGGTTTAATAGCAATTAAAGGCAACTCTTTTTTAGGGAACACATGCTTATTATTCAAAACAGCAGGTTGTAAGAACTTCGTATGGATTGGGGTTATTTGGTGTGGGTAATTTGGGTTGTGCGGCTAAAAGGGTCTGGTCATACACTACCGTAGATGGCTGATCAGTGGTTGAGGCTTATCGTGACCAACGACAGTTACCTACCATATGAGTGTCTACGATTGTCGATAATATAGTAACCCAACCAAGGGTTGGGGTCATGTCCCAAGGGAACGGTTTTGAGAATTGATAGAAAAATAAAATTACATTCTAACTAGTCGTAGCTAGAGATATTAACGAACAAAAACATAGTAAATTAAAGGGGTGACACGAAAGTGTCAAATATCAAAGGGGGTTTTGTAACAAGAGATAAAGCAGCAAAATAAACAAGAAAATCAAGTATGGGAAAAGGTTCTTGGGGTATGACCGCAATACAAGTTGAGATAAATTGTTCGCTACATGCTTTCGATAGGACATTTGCAAAATAATAGTGACTAGGCTAAGCTTTAAATGGAAATAAGTTCCCTCTCGGGCAACTTACCTCGTTTCAAATGCGTTCCTCTCGGACACCCATTTGCCACATGAAGACCAGCCTACGCCTTACCCCACTCACTCTCTCGAGCTGAGTGTTATGATATGAGACTAGGGCTCACCCTCTCGGGTTGAACCTCATGTCGACCCACTCCTTAGGCCATCAGTCTAGTGGTTTTGGTTTCGTGACCTCCCTCTCAGGCGAGCCGAAAACACATGGGTGGCTTTGTATTTTCAACTACAAACCCTTTAGATTAAACCACAACCACTAGGTGAAATCACCATTAAAATACATCTAACCTATCAGCAAGCAACACCCAACAAGAATATCAACTCATATTTGCTAAATCACACCCCAAGAATGGGGGTTTTTAGCCATACATCAAGAAATAAGAAATTATACCTAACATGATAATGAAATCAACTGGGTATAAGAAATTAAACCTTGAATTAAGCAAAGGAAAATGAATAGAGAAGACCCACTTCCAACTTGGGGAAGAAGAACTCCTTTCTTCAAGTCTCCACCCTCTCCAAACTTGAGAGAAAAATATCAGCTAAAGTATGTTCTGAAGTGAAAATAATAATAATAATTGTTTCACTCTCCAAAATCTCTTAAGACTATAATTCTAAATAGTATTTATAGCTTTCACAGATTGTGCTGTGGAGGATTGTTCGGCGACATTAGTCGAGATCGCCGATGAACTCGGCGATACGCCCTTTGGTCAACTCATCGTCTTCAGTGTCTTGCCTTTAGCATCCTCGCATTCTGGATCATTGGGCGGTATAATACTGCTTCGCCGAACTGATCGGCGACTCACCGACTGCTCCTTTCCTCGCCTTTTGATCCACTTCCTTCAAGGCTTCGCATACTGGAACGAAGGGCGGTTCATGTCATTTTGGCGACTCACCAAGTTAAACTTGGCAATCCGCAGGATTCCATTTCTTGTTCTTTTCAGCCCTATTTGCTCTGTTTTGCACCTAAGTGTCCATGCTTCCACTAAAACTTCAAATACCTGAAACTTCAGCATTTTAATTAGGTATTAAGATAAAACAAGAATTCTAGGACACTATTTCCATTAAAATAAAGCTCTAAATGAGTCCAATTTGTGGACTCATCAGTGGCTGCTGCGGCCATGATTGCTAGATTCCGGTAGGAAAAAAGAGTTCTAAACTGAGCGGGTTCTGCTTGAAGAGTGGTATAAGAAAAAAGAACCTTAAAAACTAAAGCGAAAAAGAAAAATCAAATGGATGGGCGATAGGGATGTGCATTGGTCGGTTCGGTTTGGTTTTATGTATTATCTCTTCGGTTTATAGATTTTTGACTTTTAAATACGTTAAAAGAATAAAAAAATTAATAAGACATTTTTTATCGGTTTTGGTCCTTAACGGTTCGGTTTTCGATTTTACTGATAAGAAAATACTTATAAAAAATTAACGCGACAATACAATAATGTAACTTTATAACTGCTCGTAAAATAAAAACAATAACAAACATGAAAAGAACTATACAAATATAACACAAAGAGGAATTAAGAGGAATTAAGAGGAATAAGGTTCTTACTTTAGATTTTGACATTTTATTTAATGTGAAGTTGTGAACTCAAAGTCACTGTAAAGTGTGAATTGAAGGCTAAAGGATAAACAGTAAGTAGTAATGTATTGAGATTAATATATAATATTTATGTAAAAGTAAAGTAGTAAATTACTAGTCTTTATGGTTATCGATTTGCCCAATAACCAAGTATTAAAAATCAATACCGAACCAATAATCCGATAATTGTTTTATAAAACCTTAAAAAATGGTTAACCCAATAACATTTTTTGGTTCAATTTATCAGTCGGTTCGATTTTTGCACACCGCTAGTGGGCGAGAATACTTCGATGAATTGGTTCACAAACTAATTGTCATTAATTTTTTTTGTGCTTCAATTATCCATCATTCATAACCTTCATGTCA
>JAJOOH010005054.1:0-10125 GCA_029582605.1 Solanum gracilifrons
CCCCCCCCCCCCCCCCAGAGAGAACTACAGGTTCTATCTCAGTACATTAATATCCAGTGAATTAAAATCTGCTTGTGGGTTGACAACTTGAGCTTTAGGATCTTTCGATTGAGACATCCAAGTATTATATAATACAAACTGATTTCATCAAAAAGGAAATGAAATAAATTAGGGATCAAATTACTTTCATGAATAGATAGAAATTTCATGTCTGTCTGTTCTGTCTTAAGTTAGGATGCTGTATTTCCTCTTTATTTTATTTTTTTGCTTTCCAGTTTTATTCAAATTACTTTGCTGATTACACAGTTGTAACTTGTTTTGCTTGCATAGAAATTCCTTTTTGTAAGTCGTTAAAGTCAGATGTGATAATTTTGGCCAATCCGTTTACTCCTTGGTAATTGATTAGGAAGGAATCAGAGTTCATTGAAGGAATTCTTCAACTCATTGAGGATAAATTGAACCGCACAATATCAAGTGTTGCACCTTACCTGGTTGGGATCAGTTCACGGGTCAAAAATATCATTTCATGGTTGCAAGACGGATCACATGATGATAATGTTATTGCAATTTGCGGGATGAGCGGAATTGGGAAGACAACTGTTGCCAAATATGTTTTCACTACAAACTTTAGAAGATTTGAAGGTAGTAGCTTTCTTGCAAATATCCAAGATATTTCTCAGCAACCAGATGGCTTAATTCGCTTACAAAAGCAGCTCCTTTATGATTTAACTGGGAAAAAGAGTAAAATACAAGATACTGATGAAGGGATCATCAAGATAAGAGATGCTATATGTTTTAAAAGAGTTCTAGTCATATTGGATGACATTGATCGACAAGAACAAATTCATGCTATAATTGGAATGAAAAATTGGTTCTGTCCAGGTAGTAAAATAATCATAACAACTAAGAATTCATGTTTGCTGAAGGTTCAAGAAATTCAAAAAGTCCATAAAGTCAGGGAAATGGGTAATGATGAATCACTAGAGCTTTTCAGTTGGCATTCCTTTGGGGAGGACCACCCAGCTGATGACTACATGGAACTATCAAAAAGGGTGGTAAAGCATTGTGGAGGGCTTCCTCTGGCTCTTCAAGTTTTGGGTTCTTCACTTCGTGGGAAAAATATCGATGTATGGAAGAGTTCATTAGACAAGTTGGAAGCGATTCCTGCGAGCCAGGTCATTAAAAAACTAAAATTTGGGTATGACTCATTAAAAGATGATCATGATAAGAATTTGTTCCTTGACATTGCCTGCTTCTTTACAAGAAAGGATAAAGATTATGTTATTGCAGTGCTAGACGAATCTTATATTTATACAAGAGTTGGGATTCAGAATCTCACAGATAGATTCCTTTTGATGATTGAGGGTAACAAGTTGATAATGCATCAAATGCTTCGGGACATGGGCAGAGAAATAGTCCGTCAAGAATCATCTAAGAAGCCTGGGAGGCGTACCCGGTTGTGGCACTACAAGGATTCATATAATGTATTGAGAGAAAACGTGGTAAACATTTCCTTTCTGGTGTATACTTCCTTTTCTTTTGGACACTGCTAAGCTCTTCTCTAATTCCTTTTTCAGGGCTCAGATACTATTGAAGGTCTTTTCTTTGACATGAATATGGTAAAGGAAGACCAATCCTTCATGGGAAGTTCTAGCAGTGGAAGAAAGTGGCTGTTTACAGAAGTTAAGAGTTATCGGTTCGGTTTCTCCAGGCATCCCAACAAATTTTCTTCAAAATCCTTAAATGAGCTTGAATTGGGAACGAATCTCTTTACCGTTATGAATAAGCTAAGACTGCTTCAGATAAATTATACACATCTAAATGGTGCTTATAAAGATTTTCCCAAGAACCTGAGGTGGCTATATTGGAGAGGTTTTCCTTTGAAGTGTGTGCCAAATGATTTTCCATTGGAGAGCTTGTCTGTTCTTGACATGCGGAACAGCTGTTTGGAAAGACTGTGGGAAGGAAGAAGAGTATGACAATTGTTTTTGTGTTATTAGTTTCCTCCACTTTTAATGAAGTGTTGTAGAATATGGATCTCATTACTTATCCTTTTCTTGTTATCTTTCTCATCGTAGGTGCTTCCACTGGTAAAAATTCTCAACCTCAGCCACTCTCATTCTCTTATCAGAACTCCTGATTTTTCAGGACTCCCAATGCTGGAGAAGCTTGTTCTCAAAGAGTGTGTCAATCTAATTGAGGTTCATGAATCCATTGGAACCTTAGAGGCTCGGCTCATTTTCTTAAATATCAAAAACTGCAAAAGACTTCAGAAGCTGCCCAGAGAGATTTGCAAGCTAAAAGTTCTTAAAACCTTCATAATATCTGGTTGCTCAAATCTTGTAGAGTTGCCAAGAGACTTGTGGAGGATGCAATCCTTGGAAGTGTTTCTTGCCAATGAAATCCCAATGAGTCAATTACCCTCTAAGAGAAAACAGAACCCAATATGGCATGCACTTATCCGGTCTTGGGTTCCGAATCCGAAAAAAGTTCTAGACCTTCCATGGGTTTCTTTACCAAAGTCTTTGGTTAAAATAAGTCTATCTGGGTGCAACCTATCTGAAGTTGATTTTCCGAGGGACTTCAGTAATTTAATGTCGTTGCAGAACCTAGACCTCAGTAAAAATCCAATCAGTTGTCTTCCAGATTGCATCAGAACTCTTTCCAGGCTCAATAATCTTGAATTAGCTTCTTGTACAATGCTTAAATTTCTCATAGACCTACCTCGTGTCCACAATTTGGGGCTGGGATACTGCACTTCCCTAGAAAGGGTAACATATCTATCAGTAGGGTGTCGGGCAAAAGTTCACCATTTAAATGGCTGTAAAGAACTCACTGATATGGAGGGAAGCTTCAAGTTGGAAACCATGGGAGGAATTGAGAAAACAATGAAGTTATTGGAATTAAGCAAGTGGGATTCTGTCAGAAGCTTTGAAGTGAAATTGCGTAACAATCTAACTCATACAGAAAGTAGAGGACCAGTAAAGGTAGTTTCTCCTCTTCCATTCCCCCACGTCACCCCCAAATAAGGGGTTGACTGATCTACTTTCATTTGTGTGGTCAAACTTCTTCATGTAACAGCTGTACCTGTTGGTTCCTTCGTTTGTTTTTTGTCATATTTGATGAAATTCTTCATGACACAGGTGTTTTTTGAAAGGGGATTGATCAGCATATATCTTCCGGGGAGCAAGGTTCCTGATTGGTTTTGTTACAAGAGTGCTGGAGCAACTCTATCTTTCACTGTCCCTTCACCTCCTGATCTCAAGATCCAGGGCATAACTGTGTGCTCAGTGTACACAATTGACTGGAAAGTCTGGGTTGAGGGTATCCAGTTTTATTTGATAATCCATAATGAGCAGAAGAATGTGAAACTGATTTATAGCCCGACTTGCTATGGTCTTCCTGAAGCCCAAAACGAAATGTTATGGTTCACCCATTGGATATTTCTGAGTCAGCTGGATGCTGGTGACACCTTGAATGTCTCAGTTGTTACTATGGAGGGTTTTAGCATCAAGGAAATTGGTATTCACTTAATGCATGGAGAGCAAGTAGACATGGTTTTGAACTCAAACAGTCAAGAAATGCAGCGAGATTATCCGTATCAGGGGATGATGCCTACCAAACGTCAAGGGCTTGTAGATTTATACTGCTATGGCCATATGGGGATTGGATTGGACTTCATTTTGCCCTACATACCATGAGATCCATGAATGGGAATACATATACCTGCTAAAATCTTTGGAGGAGTCGGATGCAAAATATAAACATCTTTGCCATCATCTCCCCAAGTATCTTCTTTTTTTTTCCTTCATTTGAAATTTCATTTTTCTAGAAAGAACTATTTATTCGTAATTATATTTTATGATAGACATTTCTCTAATTTTGAAGAAATGTGTTCTGAAATACTCTATTAAGAATATTGTCTTGTGTTCTCAAGAAAGTTGCTTCCTACAAAATTCGTGTAGTTTATATTGAAGACATACTTGGCAATTGTAGTTTTTCCTATCCCACCCATACCACAAACTCCAGCTACACTAACTGTATCAGTCTTATTTTTCAACCACAGATTAAGGTCTTTAGCCCGAGAATCTATTCCAATGAGATAGGGACGACTGAATGATTTATTTTCTCTTCAATTACTTTGATGATCTTCTCAATAAACTGTGTCTTGTTCCTACAAGAGCAGCACACAAGGACCAGACATTAGAAGGTAGAATCACAAACTTGTCATCCGAAAACAGGAACATTTAATCAAAGTATAAGTGAAGACACAGTACATGGGCTGCTACACATAAATCTTGGGTAATAATGGAGCTTACCTTTCAGTTTGGCCCTGTAAAGTCTTCCCCCCAAGACTAGAAACTTCTTTGAGTGCTTTCCTCCACCCTTGGATCCGCTTAGCCCATGCTTGACCATCTTCTGAATTTTCCCGCAGTTTCTTTTCATGTCGAGCAAATGCTATGGAAAAGCTCCCTGATTGCTCTTTGACATCAGATGAATCAACATAGTAGAAAGCAGGAAGAATTACATGTCCTCTGTTCTTTTTGTTCTCCAGGATCATGACAAGTTCATCAAGGCACCAGCTGGAAGATGCATAGTTTTTCGACAAAACAATGATTGATCCGTTTGACTGGTGGATAGCTTTATCCAGTTCAGACTTAATGCTCTCTCCTCTTTCAATCTCATTGTCATCCTTAAAACTACGAAGACCCACATCAACGAAAGCCTCATAGAGCTGGTTAGTGAAAGTTTTGCGAGTGTCTTCACCCCCTAAAACTCAAGAAAACATCATAAATACTACTAGATCTGAACTTGGAGGATTCTTGAACTTGTTCATATGCCATTGGTCAGAATAGCAAATCAAATTTGACAGCTTTTCAGTAATAAGGATTTGGACCCTTGGCAGAATGCAATCAAATGGTACAAAATTTAAGCTTGAAAGAATGATCTTTGTTCTTGTTTGGACTTATTTCTCCCTTGTGAAGTTAAGCCTTGAAAATATCAATTCTTGTTCATCTTGTTGTTTTCTAATCTCTTGAGTCCAACATTCTGACTTTAATCTATGTTGGTCGATGGTTTTCACTTCTCGAGATTCAAACTACATGAATTTTGATCAACATTTTTTCTATTGATATGATACAAGAAGAATTGCAACTTACATTACTTCTTATATAGTTTTCGAATATCTAATTTTTAATTTTAAAATCTTGAATTAATCTAATATGGTTCCTACATGCTTGAATCAGAAAGTAATATGGCTAAATACTCTAACAAATTCAATAAATACTAGGAAGTGATTTAATTTGAAACTTGTGTATAGTTTTGAGAACATTATCGTAATTCACGATTAAATAATTTTTTTTACTAAAACAAACCATGAGAAATCCTTGTTTAGTACATCCAATACAAAGATCAATGAAACCAGTCCACAAGGCTAGATCATGAGATTTATTTGTGATTTCTTAAATTCCAAACATAAGCACACATAATAGAAACCATAGTATTTGGCTTATACTAATCTAGTTGTTGTCCCACCAAAATTGTGATTGGAGATAATCCACAACTTTCTTGTCAACTTGGAATGCTTTTGCAAGAACATCATCATTGATTAGTGGGTCTGAGCCAAATACTGCATTTGCAACAGTGATGACACCTGGATTTTGGCTACTGAGTCCAGCAAATGCAACGGCCTTAGTCTTTCCCACATTAAATTGAAAATGAATCAGACCTATTGGAAAAATGAACACATCTCCAAAGCCAAAAAAAGTTCTTGAGCTTTCATGGGTTTCTTTACCTAAGTCATTGGTTAAATTAAGTCTATCTGAGTGCAACCTATCTGAAGTTGCTTTTCCGAGGGACTTCAGTAATTTAATGTCGTTGCAGAATCTAGACCTCAGTAAAAATCCAATCAGTTGTCTTCCAGATTGCATCAGAACTCTTTCCAGGATCAACAATCTTGAATTAGGTTCTTGCACAATGCTTAAATCTATCATAGACCTACCTCGCATCCACAGATTGGGGGTGGGAGATTGCACTTCCTTAGAAAGAGTTACATATCTATCAGTAGGGTGCTGTGCAAAAGTTTACCAGATAAGTGGCTGTAAAGAACTCACTGATATGGAGGGAATCTTTAAGTTGGAATCCATGGGAGGAATTGAGAAAACAATGAAGTCGTTGGAATTAAGCATGTGGGATTCTGTCGGAAGCTTTGAAGTGAAATTGTTTAACAATTCAACTCATACAGAAAGTAGAGGACCAGTAAAGGTATTTTCTCCTCTTCCATTCCCCCTTCCCACCCCCAAAGAAGGGGTTGACGGATCTACTTTCATATGTGGTGTCAAACTTCTTCATGTAACAGCTGTACCTGTTGGTTCCTTTTTTTTGTTTTTTTTTTTGTCATTTTTAATGAGATTCTTCATGACACAGGTATTGTTTGAAAGCGGAATGATCAGCATATATCTTCCAGGGAGCATGGTTCCTGATTGGTTTTGTTACAAGAGTGCTGGATCAACTCTATCTTTCACCGTCCCTTCATCTCCTGATCTCAAGATCCAGGGCATAACTGTGTGCTCAGTGTACACAATTGACTGGAAAGTCTTGATTAAGGGTGCTGAATTTTATTTGATAATCCATAATGAGCAGAAGAATGTGAAACTGATTTATTGCCCAACTTGCTATGGTCTTCCTGAAGGCCAAAATGAAATGTTATTGTTCACTCATTGGAAGTTTCTGAGTCAGCTGGATGCTGGTGACACCTTGAATGTCACAGTTTTTACTATGGTTGGTTTTATCATCAAGGAAATTGGTATTCACTTAATGCATGGTGAGCAAGTAGACATGATTTTTAACTCAAACAGTCAAGAAATGCAGCGAGATTATCCTTATCAGGGGGTGATGCCTATGAAACGTCAAGGGCTTGTAGAATTATACTGCTATGGCTATATGGGGGCTGGATTGGATTACATTTTGCCCTACATACCATGAGATCCATGAATGGGAATTCTTTGGTGGAGTTGGATGTAAAATATGACGTCTTAGACATCTCCCCAAGTATATTCTTTTCTCTTCTCATTTAAAATTTGATTTATGTGGAATTCGGATGACAATCAGTCCTTTCATCATCTTATTTGTTATATTTTGTAATGATGACATTTTTCTAATTTTGAAGAAAATTGTTCTGAAATACTCTATTAACTCGTTATAATTTTCCAATGCAAAGTGTCCAAACAAGAGTACTAGGAAGTAACGGACTAAGGAGAATTAAAGAATTCTACACTTCAGTGACACTCTAGTAAAGACTTAAAGTTTTCATTCAACTATATACAGTACTAGAATAATACTACTATTAATATTACTGTTATGTTCCTACATGCTTGAATCAGAAAGTAATATGTGTAAATACTTGATCAAATTCAATAAATACTATAATGTATTTTAATTTGATGCTTGTGTATAGTTTTGAGAACATTACTGTAGCACGCGATAAATTATAACCAGAACAAACCATGAGAAATCCAATACAAAGATCAATGAAACCAGTCCACAATGCTAGATCATGAGATTTATTTATGATTTCCTAAATTCCAAACATAAGCACAAATGATAACAGCATACTAATTTAGTTGTTGTCCCACCAGAATTGTGATTGGAGATAATCCACAACTTTCTTGTCAACTTGGAATGCTTTTGCAAGAACATCATCATTGATAGGTGGATCTGAGCCAAATATTGCATTTGCAATGGTGATGACTCCTGGATTTTGGCTACTGAGTCCAGCAAATGCAACGGCCTTAGTCTTTCCCACATTAAGCTGAAAATGTATCAGACCTATTGGAAAAACGAACACATCTCCGGGATGTAGAATCTTGGTAAAGAGTTTGTTCTTCATATTTGGACCAGGGTTCGAAAGAACAAATCCAACGTAGAGCGTGCCCTCAAGGACAACAAGAACTTCAGTTCCTCGAGGGTGAGTATGAGGTGGGTTGAGACCGTACGGTGCAAAATCAATACGAGCTAAAGAAATGCCTAGAGTGTTGAGTCCAGCCAAGTTGTTAACATTCACAGCAGTTACAACAGATCCAAGTTGATTTGAAGTATTCCCAGGTACATTTAACCCTGGTCTAAAGAAGTCATCAGCAGTGACATCCTTTGGATCCTTGCAAAATTTCCCATTCACGAAAACTGTACACAGAAATCACAATTAGAAAGCAAAAATAACAACAAATACTATAATACTCCCTCTGTCCCATTTTATGTGGCAACATTTCCTTTTTGGCCAGTCCCAAAAAGAATGTCACATTTCCTTATATGGTAAGTTTATAAAGGTACAATTCCTCTTTTATCCTTGTTGGTCCCACTTAATCTTAAAATAATACTCCAATACATTTATGAGAAGAGAGAAAAAAGAGTCTACTTTTTAAAGGGCAATTTGGTAAACATTTCAAAGTCTTCATTTATTTCTTAAACTCCGTGCCCGGTCAAATGTTGCTACATAAAATGGGACGGAGGGAGTAGTATAGAAAACAAACAAAAGCAGCAAGAAGTATGCAAAAGGCATGATTGAAATAAGAATCAAAGTTACCAGCAGACTTGGAATCATTAACAGCAACACAAAAATCTTGTAAAGAACTAGGATCAGATGCATGGCTTATTGAAGTCACCACAGCCAATATGGTAATGGTTAATACAAAGTACTTGAGAGCCATAACAATTAGTTCAAACTCTGTGTATATATATATATGTTAGAGACAATTTAATTTATGTTCTCTGTTTTATCTGTGAGAAATATGAGCAGAGTGTAGTGTCTATTTATAAGATAACATAACAATTTGATCAAAACAAAGTGTGGATTTGGCTTCTGCATGCATCACCCAAGGCTTCAATGGTGAATATTTAAACAATTATGTCATGAAGTTTCGTCAACAACGTAACTATTAATGACTAAATCTTACTAGAATATAATATTTTGTGAACATTCGCAGTAATCGAAATTTGTTTAAATAAAGGGAAGTTGAATTGGTAAAATATCTCCCTTCCCTTAAACTTTGATCTTACATTTTTTCATATCAAAGCATGTAAAGTACTATTGAAAGTTTTACCTTTTCTAATAACTTTCCAATTTTGACTTTGTTACTCCTTATTTCATAATACTGACCATTTCCAATGGCCCAGGGGATTAATTAGTCTCTGTAGTTGTTGAAGAAGGGTTCAGGATTTGGGTTTATTATAAACTAATCATCAAAGACTTGGTTATTAAGAAGCTACCTTAATTAATTCATTGTTTATTTTGGGGAGTTTAACTTGAGGACCCATTCAAGAAATTTCATCTATAAATAGCCACCATTCTCATGCAAAGTTTATCACCTTCATTCTCCAAGCTTACAAGACATAAAACTAAAGCAGCATCGTTTCAATTAATTAGAAGATTATTATCTAGTTAATTATGGCTTTGGCCCTGAAGTTTCTTGTTATAACCATTGCCATATTGGCTTTGGCATCTTCACCTAGCACTGCCTCAGACCCAAGTCCCTTGCAGGATTTCTGTGTTGCTGTTAATGACTCTAAAACAACTGGTAATTGAGATTAATTACTACTTAAGTTCTAGCTTCGCGTTTTTAAATGAATACAAAGTGCTTGCTTTTCTTTTTCTGGTTTCTAATGTATTTGTTTTCATGCAGTTTTCGTGAATGGAAAAGTTTGCAAGGATCCAAAACTTGTCACGGCTGATGACTTCTTCAGATCAGGCCTACACAAGCCTGGAAATACGTCAAATCAACTTGGATCAATTGTTACTGCTGTCAATGTCAACAATATACCTGGGCTCAACACTCTAGGCATTTCTTTAGCTCGTATTGATTTTGCACGACGTGGTCTCAATCCACCTCATACACATCCTAGAGGAACTGAGGTTCTTGTTGTTCTCAAGGGAAGACTCTATGTTGGTTTCGTCCTTTCTAACCCTGGACCAAATATGAAGAACAAATTATTCACCAAGATTTTGAACTCTGGTGATGTCTTTGTTTTTCCCGAGGGTCTAATTCATTTTCAACTTAATGTGGGAAAGACTAATGCTATTGCATTCGCTGGTCTGAGCAGCCAAAATGCAGGAGTTATCACTGTTGCAAA
>JAJOOH010005055.1:0-10138 GCA_029582605.1 Solanum gracilifrons
AGCATGTTTAAAAATCGTTAATGGATAAACCAAACGAACCAACCAATAAGCATGATAAATATACATATTTATGTAAATATAGCGTATATGTTTCTTGTTTTCAGGGGTAGGAATTTTGTCAACTCCATATGGTCTATCTTCAGGAGGGTGGTTAAGCATGATTCTTCTTCTTCTTATTGCATGTGCAACCTTTTACACATCAATATTAATAAAGAGATGTATGGATTTTGATCCAACTATAACAAGTTATCCTGACATTGGAGATCGTGCATTCGGAACGTCAGGAAGAATATTAGCGTCGATATTTATGACTCTAGAGCTTTACTTGGTAGCAACCGGTTTTCTAATTCTTGCAGGGGACAACTTGCACAATTTGTTGCCAGATGTGAACTTTGAATTTTGGGGACTCGGAATTGGTGGGAAACAAAGCTTTGTCTTGATTGTTGCTCTCCTCATATTGCCAACCGTATTGTTAAAGAACATGAGTATCCTTGCATATGTATCAGCCTCTGCAGTTTTAGCGTCTCTCGTGATTATTGGTTCAATTTTCTGGGCAGCAACATATGATGGTATTGGCTTTCATAAAAGTGGAGTAGTTGTGAATTGGGGAGGAATCCCTACATCTTTCAGCTTATATGCCTTCTGTTACTGTGCCCATCCTGTTTTCCCAACTTTGTACACTTCAATGAATAAGCAGAAGCAATTCTCCAAGGTAACGAATTATTTTGACCAACTCGTCCATTCGACACATCAAAATTGCTGACCTCTACATATATGCATCAATTGCAGGTAATGCTCCTATGCTTTTTGTTCGCTACCATAACGTATGCATCAATTGCAGCTATGGGGTACTCCATGTTTGGCTCAGAGGTTGAATCACAAATTACGTTGAATCTTCCAACTGGTAATTTTAGCTCAAAATTGGCTATATACACTACCTTGATCAATCCAATAGCCAAGTATTCATTAATGATGACACCAGTGATCAACAGACTCGAGGAACGTTTTCAATCTAACAGTAATAAGGAATTATCATTTATCCCGCCATCAGGATCACCCTGGTAATAAGCAGTGTGATTGTAGCCTTGACTATACCCTTCTTTGGTTATCCCATGTCACTAGTTGGAGCATTTCTTAGTGTCACAGCTTCAGTTTTGCTACCATGTTTGTGCTACTTGAAGATTTCAGGCACTTACAGGAAGCTGGGATTTGAGTTGGTCATAATAGGGTTGATAGTACTAATGGGAATACTAATCCTAGTTACTGGTACATACACATCTTTGATAGAGATAATACGACATCTTTAAAACGTTGTATTTTATCATTTTAATACTCACTTGTATATGTTTTGATGGCTTTACTAATGAAAAGTACATCACATGTTACAGATAATAATTTAACTTAGCAAATTCTTGATCATACACTAAAAAATAGGAACTAACCAGTAGTGGTTAAACATGGGTAAAACATTGAAAGCATATCCTACTAATATAACTAAAACAGTAAGCAGAAAATAAAAAAAATTGACCAAGTAAAACTTAATTTCACTAATACTAAAAGACAGGACCATAATAAGATTCTGTACTTGGTTGATTCTTGAAGAATTAGTCGACACTTCCCCTTTCTTCAAAATCACATACTCCCATTTGTAGCCTGAAGAAGTCATGCTTGTTGCACGGAAGCAGTTTCGTAAGAACATCAGCAGCCTGGTCATTTGTGCCACAAAATTTCAATGAGATTATTCCACCAGTAACAAGATTGCGGATGAAGTGATAACTAATGTCGATGTGCTTGGTTCTACGGTGAAAAGCAGGTTTCTTTGTCATAGCAATCGATGCCTTGTTGTCACACCAAATTTCAGTTGGACCAACCTGCTCTTGTTGAAAATCCACTAACAATTTCCTTAACCAGACAACTTGACAACCTGCTGAAGTTGCAGCCATGTATTCTGGCTCCGAAGATGAAAAAACTATTGTATCTTGTTTCTTTGAGCTCCAAGAGATTGCTCCAGAACCAAGACTAAAAGTATTCCCAGATGTGCTCCTTCGACTCTTCAAGCTACCTGCCCAATCACTATCAGTGAAACCAATTCATCTGAAATCTGATACTTTTGAGTACAAAATTCCGTAGCTTGTTGTGTCATTAACATATCGCAGGATCCTTTTGGATGCACCCAGGTGTTGCTTTGAAGGACTATGCATGAACCTTGAGATTAAACTGGCGGAGAATGCTATATCGGGCCTTTTGTGTGAAAAGTAGTTTAGACCACCAACTAGGTTCCTAAAATAAGAAACATTTGTTGCACCTGTACCATCATCCAGCACCAACTTCTCATTCATATTCATGGGTGTGTGAGATGGATTACAGTTCAGCATGTTGAACCTCTGTAAAAGTTCAGTAGCATATTTTCTTTGCGAAATGAAAATTCCATCCAAACCTTGTCTCACCTCAAGCCCAAGAAAATAATGCAGCATACCCGTTGGACATCTCAAATTTGCTCATCATGCAATTCTTAAATTAAGAAACAATAGATTCACAAGAGCCCATATATATAATATCATTGACATAGAGACAGAGAACCAAAAAATCACCATTACCTCATTTCTTCACAGAAAGTGTAGGTTTATTATAACTTCTTTTGTACTGTAGCTCTTGAAAAAGGGAATCAATTTTGCTATACCATGCTCGTGGAACTTGCTTTAGACCGATACAATGCCTTCTTCAATCAGTATACCTTGCTCTTTCCTTTAGTAGAGATGAAGCCTTCAGGTTGGGAGACATATACTTATTCATGTAACTTGCCATTTAGAAAGACAGACTTAACATCAAATTGGTGCACCGGCCAACCAAGTTGAGCAGCCAAGGCTAGAGTAGTTCTAACCATTTCAAAGCGAGCAACTGGTGAGAATGTTTCTTCAAATTTGATGCCTTGTTACTGGGAATATCCTTTTGCAACAAGTCGAGCTTTATGCCTTTTGACACTTCAATCAACATTGTACTTCATTTTGAAAATCCAGTTTAGCCCGATAACATTCTTCCTTTTAGGAAAATCAACCAATTCCCAGGTTTGGTTTTTCTGAATGCCCTGAATCTCTTCAATCATTGCATTCAGCCATTCAGGTTGCTTTGCAGCTTCTTCGTAACATGTTGGTTCAACAACTAATAAGGAAATACTACAAGATGCATAAGCATCTTTCAACGACTAAAACTTTATTGGTGGCGTTTCGCTGGATGAAGCTGAAGATGTAGAATGGGATCTTGTTGGATTAGAATCATTGCTACTGCAGCCATGAGAAGAAAGATTAGTATCGCTGCTGGAAGGAGAGGAAGGGTCAGAACCTGTTGATTCAAGAATCGTACTATGCTCTCCTTCTGATTGAGCCAGAATATGGACTACTGAATCTTCTTTCTCGCCATTCCACTCCCAGGCTGCTTCTTCGTTAAATGTAACATTCCTGCTGATAATCACTTTGCGACTAGAAGGATTATATAGTCTATATGCTTTGGAATGAGGACTATAACCAATGAAAATGCATTTCTCAAATTTTTCATCTAGTTTATAACGTATATTAACCAAAGAATAGGCTATACAACCAAAGACTTTCAAGTGGCTTACTCGTCGTTTATGTCCCGTCCATGTTTCATATGGAGTTCGACCCAAAATAGATTTTGTTGGATAAATATTCAATAGGTAGACAGTTGCAACCACTGCTTCTCCCAGAAAATGAATAGGAAGTCCCCTTTCATTAAGTAGGCTTCTGGCCATTTCAACCACAGTGCGATTTTTCCGCTCGGCGACTCCATTTTGCTGTGGCGAGTACGGTGTTGTAAGCTCCTTGTGAATTCCATTCTCATCACAAAATAGATTACAATCATTAGATAAATATTCACCACCACGATCTGTGCGAAGAGCTTTTATTTTGCAGCCTGTTTGCTTCTCTACGAGAGCCTTGAATTTCCTGAAATTCTCAAAAGCTTCAAATTTGAATTTTAGAAAGTAAGCCCAGCTCATACGGCTATAATCATCAGTAAATAGAAGAAAATAGCGACTCCCACCAAGTGACTATGTCTTCATCGGTCCACACAAGTCATCATGTACAAGCTCAAGACAACTGCTAGCCCTCCAAGACATTCCTATAGGGAAAGATCTACTTTGTTTTCTGAATATGCACCCTTCACATAACACAATCTTACCCACTTTTAGTAAACCAACCACCATTTTCTTTCTAGTCAATAGTTTCAGCCCATTAATATTCAAATGACCATATTGAAGATGCCAAAGTTGAGCTTCATGAACACCTTTAGCAACTAACACATTCTTAACAATATCTGAAACATTAAGGGGAAACATATTGTTCTGAGTCACAGGCACAATTGCAACAGCTTGACCACATTTCTTGTCACTAACAATACACGAGTCATTATCAAACAAAACAAAACAACTATTCACCATCAATTGTCCAACACTCAGCAAATTGTAAGCCAAATTAGGAACGAATTGCACATCACAGATAAGTTTAGAATTACCTGCGTTGTTTTGATGGCTATGGTACCTCTGCCTTCAACTCATACTTGCTTGTCATCACCGAGTCAAACTTCACCTTTTTTCGACTCATCAAGATCTCTAAATAGAGACTTTGTACCAGACATATGATTCGAGCATCCACTATTAATAATCCAAACACCATCAGAATTATCTGTAATTGAAGAATGAGCCATGAACAACTTACTTTCATCCTCAACTTTCTTAGAGAAATTGGCATGCTTCTGCTCATCTCTTTGCTTGGTCCAACAATATGCTTCAGTGTGGCCGGACTTCTTGAAATACCAACATTGCAAGTTACTCTTAGGCTGACGTGACTCACTAAATTGTCCTCTGTCTCTGCTACTGCCTCGAGCTCTCCCAGGACATCCACCTCTACCTCTACAAGAGAAATTTGAGGATTTTTCTTTGGAGAAAGATGGCTCCTCTTTCACCTGGGAAGTCTTTTCTTCAACCTTCTCATGTGACCTGTTTATCCTATCTTCATGAGCTAACAAAGAACCCATTAATTCATCAAATGTATAATTAGATAAATCCTTGGATTCTTCGATAGCAGCAACCACATGCTCAAACTTATTGGTTGCTACAACAGTTAAATCATTAATTTTCTCTCCATAAGACTTCATGAGATTAACAATTGTAGAGACTCTAGACATATAGTCTTGCACAGATTCACCATTTTTCATACTCAAAGTTTCGAAATCACGACCCAAAGTTTGCAATTTAACAGGAATTACCTTTTTATCTCACATATACTCCAGTTGCAAAATTTCCCAAGTTTCATTGGATGTCTCCGCTGGTGAAATTCTGGGGAAGATATCATCATGAAGGGCTTGTTGAAATAGGAACAACACCTTCGAATCTTTCCTGCGATTTTCCTGGAGTTGTTGTGAGTGGCCTTCATCCAGGAATGGAAATCCATTCTCCACCAAGTTGCATAGCTCTTGAGACTTAAAAAGAGTCTTCATCTTAAGACTCCAAAATGATAATTCACCCCTTTAAAAATTGGAAGAGGTTGAGAGTTTGAATTGGTGTTCACTACCAATTTTATGGATTTCTCTCGTGTTTTTATAATCTCTCTTTCTCACTCTCTCTTTGACTCCCAGATTAACAAACCAGGCTTCTCGGAGACCAAATTGTTAGAAAAAAGAAGAGTAAAAGAAGTAAGCAGACTGTGAGAAAGAAATAATTTTTTCACTACTTGATTCCACGCTTCTTAAAACAGCCAGATATAGTTCCATTTATAGGCTTACAAATTACTCGCTCCGTCCCATTTTATATGTCACTTTTTTTACTTTGCACTTGCATTAAGAAATAATGTAATTTTAATTTTCTACCCTTATTTAATATTTACTTAAGTCAACTTTATAATAAATGATGATTACATTATCAAGATTAAGTAACTATTCTATCAAGGGTATAATAGACAAAATATGGTAATTTATGCATAAATTTTATAAAATGACAAGTATTGTGGTCCAACTATTTATAGAAAGGGCTGATATATAAAATGAGACGGAGATAGTAATAAATAAAGCTAAAAATAGAACTAACAAGTAATGGTTAAACATGGGTAAAACACTGAAAACGTGTCCTACTAATATAACTAAAACAATAAGTACGCAATAAAGAAACTGACCAAGTTAAATTTAATTCCACTAATACTAAAAAACAGGACCATAATAAGATGGACAAACTACCTAACCACACATACATCACCATCACATATACTATATTTACCTCTAGTTTAAAATAATTACACATATTACCTATCACGATCCAGGGGTACCCCCTAGATGTAACACGGTGTACTCGACACCGAATGGGTCTTATACAAGCCCTTACCATATCATAAACATAAGTAATATAAATGATGCGGAATTAAAACTTTTTACAATCAAAGTCTTTTCATAAAATCAAAAAATGAAAGTCTAGACATTGTCTCATTAACCATCTAATACAATCGAGAATCAATAAGGGTCACAACCCTTTACAACATAGTCTCAAACGAAAATGTAAGAAGAAACTAGAAATGAACAACTCTTGTCCTCGAACCATGAGGACTCACTGAAAGCGTGGAAAATAGTCAATCCAAACTTTTGATCAAGAAGGAAGCACACCTCAACAACCGGGCCCTACACTTATAGAAAAATGTAGAAAATATGGGTTAGCACAAAATTGCACTAAATATGGAAGCCATGCATAAAAATCCTTAAAACATGCTCAAAGGGACAATTTAGTTGAAACCATGCTCTTTGTCAACTTTAAGAATCATTATGCACAATAGTGTAAATACATAAGTCAACCATTTCATAAGCAACCCTAAGCCATACTTGTGCAATGCATAGACAAGATCCCATAATCCTATCTAATACTAAGTACCACTTTTAGGCTACCATAATCATGCATATCATACCTTGACCTCATCCATAGCCAATGCTCATAGACAAGGAAACATTCATGTTCATAGCTTGTAGCAAGTAAAGTCATTCTTAGCAACAATCCGTATCATACATGCATAATTCATATATCTACATAGCATAAATAAACCACACCATAATCCCTTTCAAAGCCTACTTGTTCAATGTATAAGTGAAGTCTCATACCCCCATTCACACTAAGTAGGGCTCCTTGAGAAGTCATAAGTATAGTTCATGTTCATGTTCATGTCATAGTTCATATTCTTGTCATGTAGGGAAATAACCTTAACCGACATAGACCATGTGAGCTACATGGAATCCAGTGTCATGTCCCACACCAAAAAGAGATGTCCTACTTGCCTAAGGTAGAACTAAATGTATTAGCTTTTAGGTGGATCCACTAGCTAAAGACCTATGTGGACACATAGTTATGGGATAGGGAAATTGCTTCTAGAAACCCCAAACCTATTGTATTGACGGAGGAGCTTCCATCTCATGAGATTACTTTAGATGACCCAGCCTTTTGAATTGACGGGAGGGACTCTATCTCATATTCCATATCCACTCGGTGCTAAGCATTATTTCCCAAAATTATATGTTTAGTCTTGAATTGAAATTACATGCATGAAGGAGTATCTTATCCTTCATCCAACACAACTCATAAAGTAGCTCATAGATTCACGGGGTGAGAATGAACTTTCAACCTTAGAATCATCATTAACATGTGAGTAAACTTTTCACATCATGTTCATAGTGTGTTCATGAGAATAGCCTTTCAATCAACACAACAACATTATCATAGTCATAGACATTTCATGCATAGTCACGTGTAAGGGTACGGGGATAATGATCTTTCAACAATACCACAATTACACCATAGTCATAGAATTTTCACTCTCTAAGTGAATCATAAGCTCATACACAATTCTCATAAACATGTACAAACCCTCATAATTTTCCCTTCAAGGACCATGAATCACATTCAATCCAAACATATAGAATTACTACATTAGATATGGAGAATATCATGATTCAATAAACTTAATCAATATAGACATAATCAATTGACATGTTTCTATAATCAATCAACCCACGTCATGAAATCACAATTTGGTAATATGGGAGATTCATGGGTTTTTGAGGGGATTTCATCATAAATCAACAATAAATCACCAATTCAATCATAATCCATCATAAATCAACCATTGAAAACGTTTTGAAAGAGAACCCATGACTTAGATTGAAACCCTAGCTTTTGAAGAAATTGGAAGCTTTGAAATCCAGTTTTGAAGGGACTCTATGGGTGAAGGCTACCCATAGATGAAGAACCACCATACCTTATGACGATTTCTCACGAAATTGAGTGGAAATATCAGTCCTTGAAACCTAGACCTTGACTTCTTCTTCTTCAATAGAGGTTTTAGTGAGAGAAATATTGGAGAGGTTTGGATTTGGGAACTTTGGTAGTTATGATTTTTGAAGACTAAGTTTTAGGGGCTTTAAACACTTATATACTAAGTCTAAAATAATACAAAACTACGCCACTTAATGGTTAATTAAATTGGAAAACCCGAAACTACCCCTCAACTAACTCCCTAAAACCACCTTCCAGGTGTGACCCACGACCCCTTCACCTACGGACCGTCGATGGACCCACGGCCCGTGCTGGTGAAGCATGGGTCGGGGTCTGGGGCAAGTTCTGGGAGTTGTTATTGGCAGGCCTCACCCACGATTCCCCTCTACGGGGCGTGGGTTGACCCACGAGGCGTGGGTGCCCTCCGTGGGTCACTGCCAGTCAGCCTCTTTGAGGATTTTCCTCAAGGACCCTTGGTTGGTCCTTGAGGTTTAGGACTTGACATTCTAACACCAAACCATGAAATTTAAGGCATGGGGAGGTATTTTTAAGGCTCTAATTCTAACGTCAAGCTTTGACTTAGCCTACTAGTTTTAGGTTAGACACTAGTTTAGTTTATAAGTTTCCAGAATGTTACGTTACCACCTTTTAATATTTATACCATATATTTTAAAAGATTTAATCAGATACACATATTCCTTAAATATGGTATTGGATAATTATCTTAAATTTAAACTCCTTAATTAATGGTCCATTAACAAATCAATTTTTTTCCTATTCTCATCTGCCGCCGTTCCCTACCCCAATGTCCAGCAACCCACTTTCTTCCTCTTTTATTCCTTCAATTCTCTCAATACATGTTTGCATGTTCAAATCAGTATTTTACATATAGGTTTATTTCTATTGTTTTATTATTCTCTTGTATCTTGATTTTGTATCTGAGTTAAAATTCATAATGTTCTTAAGTTCAATTTTAAAAGTTTTACAAATTAGGTTTTATATTTTTTGATTTCTTTGTTTCTCAAACACTTTAATGGCTGACCATTCTCAAAATCGGATGATTCTAACTGTTAAAGGTACTTCACATTAACACTATTATACTAAATCAAACAACTTTTATTTGTTTATTTTTACTCATGAATTTCTCATTGTAGGGAGTGACTCTTCATCCATCAAAATTCAAGACGAGAATAGATCTAACTATAGGAATAACCCAATTAAGATGGAAGAATTAAATCAAGTTTTAATTAACAGAATAAATACACCATTAGATATGCAACAATGTTGGATACGCATCAGGTGTACATGTATCTAGTTAAGAGTTCATGTATCTGACTTAAAATTATATGTATCTATGAGAAAAAAATTTCAGATGCTAAAAAAAGAAGAATTTTGAAATTTTTTACTTTTTTTTTTTGGATTAATGATAAGACTGATACTCTACCATTGTGATTTGTTCCTAAAATCATGTCTTTCAGTTACATTTCATATTAGATACACGTAATTATATGTATATGCTTATTATGTATCCGAGATACATGCTTTTGAATATAATGTATGAAATTGATACTTGATACATCAAATTAATAATGGATACATATAAAAGATACATGAAATTAAAATTAGATTATATAAATAGATACATGAAATTAATAACAAATACACGAAATAAATCTAGATACTTCTATGATACATATGGATGTACATGTATCTAAGTGTTTAGTTTGTTAGATACATCAAATTACATGACTAAGATATACATGTTTTTTTATCTTTTATTAAAAATATTAATGAATTTATTATTTCAAAGAATAATAAACT